>FIZR01032039.1:0-12988 GCA_900060175.1 Ferrisia virgata | reverse complement strand
AAAATTAATTTGAGTTTCAGTTTCAGTTTTGAACTTTAAATGAAACATTTCTGATTTAAGTTCGGTTACAGTTCCAGAAAAATTTGATTCATAGTTTAATATTTGGTTAGTAATCCATTCAAAAATTGAGTTAGTCTGCAATTAGCAGTTTTCAGTTTTCAATTCAGTCACCACCCCTGAATGCAAGTGAAATGGTTTTGTACAATGTGCAAAAGTAGAGAAATTAATTCAACGTCGAATAAATATCCGTAAAATATAGGGATGTCAACCATCTGAAACATCTGAAATCCCCAAGTCCCTAAATCTCAAACACCTTGAAACATCCTAGTTTTAATGGTTTAGAATCCAAATCTATCAAAAGTCTAAATTAGCAAAATCAAAGTCCAAACCTGAAATTTAAACCCTCGCAAGAATGAAGTAAAAAGAAAAATATTCTGATTAATTGGAGAAATTGCACATATTCAGTGTAGATGAATGGAAAATGAACGATGATACTGCAAATTGTCTCATTAAATTCTGAAAATATGAAGCATAAAATGGGAATTTCTTAACAGCCTTGAAAGAGTAATTGTATCCAAAATTCAAAAAATACGCGTTTTTATTTGAAATAATTATTGTCTAACAAAAATGGGTGGAAAATGAAGAAAATTGATGAAAAATCACAAAAAGCTGCTGAAAATTAGGATTGCCCAAAGTCCTAACTACCCAAAGCCCTCAAAACGTGGGGTGGCTGCCATCTGAAACCTCTCAAATCTTCAAAATCCAAAAAAAAATCCTTAAAACAGTATATATTATTAAATACTATAGGAGAATATTGTGAAATTTACTCTTTGGAATTTCAGTAATATTTCGAACACATTCGATGTTTAACTCATGGCTTGCTAAGAGGTGTAAGTAAGAATTTCGATGGATAACGTTAATCATCGTGACTTATTTTCCTTAATACGAGTATTTGTTCAGTGAAATTAAATTGAAAGTTGCTCGAAAGTAGTGAAAAATTGGAAAATGGTTATTTGACGAATCTGTTGTCCATTCATTATCAATGTACTCAAAGCCAAACAATTGTTTACCAATCAGGATGATCTATCCACTCGATCAGCATTGAGTAGGTTAATAGAATTGCCTACTCGGTTCGCCGTAAAAACATGTTTCATCGAACTTATTTGGAATTACAAAGACAACAGGCATACTTGAAATAACTACATTAGAAAAAATTCTCAATTAGTTCAATGTGAAAAGTTTTTTTTACAGGAGACGAAGGTATGGGATCGAACTCAGCTCAAAATTTTTAATTTTCGAATAGCATTGAAACTAATTTTAGAAACGTGGTGCGAAAATTTGTGCGATAATTTTTTTCAAAAAAGCAATTTTTCAATTTTTAAATCGGCTATGGGAGGTAAAATTTAACTATTGCATTTAATCATCTAATATTAATGCCCTGCGTTCGTTTCAGGAGGGCATTTCTAAAAAAACATTATTTCATAGTTTTTCAAAAAAAAAAAACACAAAAATGTGAAATTTTTTTAAATCACACGAAAAAGTGGAAAATGGTGAAAATTTATCAATAATGATAATTTTAAGCACGTACATATGTGTAATAATTTTATTTTTGGAATTTCTGACAATTAGCAGACTTTGAGTCATTTTTTCAAGTTGAAAAAAAAAACACATATTTGGTGTTGTACAGGGGTGGAATGGAGCTGAAAAGTCGAGACCCCAAAAAGGCGCATCTAGGGTCCCTACCAAATGTACATAACAAAATGAGAAAACCCGATCAAAAAACCACTTTTTTGGGGTTGTGAGGGGGTGAAATGGAGCTAAAAAGTTGGAACTTCAGAAATGCACATTTAGGGCTCCAACTGAATGTACCTAAAAGCCAAATTTCAACTTCCAACGTGAATTTTGTGGGGTGAAATAGGAGGAACCGACCTTTTTCAGGGTCAAAGCTGGAGAAAACCCCCATATCTCTCCTCCTAATTGACTTGTAAGGTTGATTTTTAGATATGCTATAAAACATTTTATTCTCTATCAATTAGCCTAAAAAGGGGAAATTTTTGTGTTTTTGAACCCTCAGTACCCCCTTCACTAAAATGGGGCAAAACTGAATTTTGACCGAAATTATCTTCACTCATATATATATATCTAATCCGCCACCAAACTAAGCCGATTGACCGAATTGGAGTGATTTTGGTCGGTTCGAGCGGATTAAATGATTTTGATGTTCGGGGACAAAAAATGAAAAAATAAAAAAAGATAAAAATAAATATCTGACGAGGCTAAAAATTGTCTTCATGGTCTTCTATGACTCCAAAACAAATTTTATTGATATCCCCTCCCCCTCCCATCCGCCGTTGGTCGAAAGACTGTAATAGCTTGGTTTTCATTGACAATATGACATAGAAAATCAGGGTGAAAATCGGATAGGGATATTGAAATTTTTACCAGTGACCATTTGGAAGTCATTTTGTAACTATTGTGGCACCGTTTGTTTGTAGGTTTTTCATAAAGACAAAATTTAGACTGACGTAGCATCTACTTAGCATCTTCCAATTGTTGGATTACACTTAGCGAATTTGATAAATCTTATTTGAGGAATTGATCAATGAATATAGTAATGACTGTCTTACCAAACAAACAGAATTGAAATTTGGGTTCTTCAACATCAACGTAAAGCAATTACATGCATGTTTTCTATTTGCAGAATTTTTTTTGGTGGGGGGGGGGGTAGGAATGAACGTCTTTTGAAAAATCGAACAGATGAAAATCAAAGAATAGATTTATATCTGTATGATATATATGATGCAGTATTTCACGTCCAACATTAGGCAATAAGGAATGTTATGCGAACTGCCGCAAAAAATACCGGACGGGGAAAAAAAACTAGTAGGAAAATAGTAATAAAACCAACAACGTCAATTCACGTAGTCACTTTCGGGTTTGCCTTTGCATTCGCATATGCGATGGAAAATAGTCCCAAAACGCCAGTTCGGCGAAACTTGAAATAATCTACGATCAATTCGAGTTTATTTTGTCGGCGCAGCCCTGGAGAGAAATTTTTAATAATCTTTATCACGATTGCAAGTTCGAACCGCGATGGAAAAAGTTTACAGCGGAGAAGTTTAGTTGTCGTGTACGTTTTTACTGCCTCGAATGAATGCTTCGTATATAGTGCTATATGAAGTTATCGACACTTTGGCGAAAAATTTTACCAAACTAATTTGCTCGATATCGTTTTTAAAAACTTACCCCGACGTATATTATTGTTCAGGTTTAGATATTGCCGCATGCCGTCGTCGTCGTCGTCATCGTCGTAGTCGTCGTCGTCGTCGTCGTCATCATCATCGTTCACAATGTAACTTTCAAAGCTCGAGAAAAAATATCGTACACGTTTCAGACGTGCGTGCACGTACATGTATAGCCTACACATGACAGAAAGGAACTATAAATAGAAAAATAAAAGCAAAGAAAAAAATCAAATGCTTTAACCAAACTTGTATTTTTTTTTTTTTTTCCATCTTTTGTGTTTCCTATATTAAACGAAAATCTCCCTTATATACCTAACAACCTTTTGATCCGCGGAGGTTTTCTACAGAGAAAAAAAAAATCCGTACCCAATGCAAAAGGCGTTGACGTTATCGTGTAAAAAGTTACCATTTATGCCAGCGAGACAAGAAAAGGAGAAAAAGTAAGAAACGTGGATGGTGAATAAGAAAAAAAAAAAAAGAGCTGACTAGACTGACGCAATGGGGAGGTGAGAGTAACAAAAAAAAAAAAAAAAAAAAAAAAAAGAAAAAAAAAAAAAAAAAAAAAAAAAAAAGAGGGAAAAAGTCGACTTGAGTAAAACTTAGCATTTATCAATAGTTTTTGTTACTATTAGACAGACATTGTTCAGTTTGCCGGCAGTTATGGTAACATACGTTTTAAAAGTTACCATTGCCAATGAAGACTTTGAAAAGTTGCACTTTCTTGTCACGCATGTTTTAAGATAAGTTCGGCTTAAGTTTTTCACACAGCAACTCGATAAATTGTGACGTAGATTTTTGATAAATTGAAGACGCGAGAAACGTTTGGCGGAGAGTGCGGACTACTGATTCGAATAAAAACTTTTTCCATTTTCCCAATGTACGAGTAACTCTCTTTTTTTCTTCTTCTTTTTTCGCTTCTAAAAATCTTACGTCATTGGTATCCGCGTCGCGTTGTGTCGCTTTATGCCCCTTTGATTTTGATTTTAAATGAAAGTTGATATCTGGTAAATGTACTATCCACGTGTTTTATTAACATTTTACGAGCGAAAAGCTAAAATAGAAGGAACGATGTTAATCTGGCAATATTATCGCCACATTGTCGTTCGCTTGAATCTTTAATCCTTTATTTACTTATTCCTTCATCTGTGAAATGAAATCTCGCTCGTACCTTTCAAAAGTCGACAGAGTTTTACTCTTTTAACATTTCGCTTCTTAAGGTTCGAGTTGCCAACAACGAAACGGATATAAATATTTGGTCGAATGTCTAACAAGAGTACTTACAACGAATTAATTCGCGTGTCGTGTAACAGTCAAATATGTGACATATACCTCACATAATATGGAATATAAACTTTTGTATACGTTCCGCCTTCAAATTGGATGACGTTTTGTATCACGACCCTACAGTTTTGTAATGTATTCTATATGTACTGTACCTACTACAGTCAGTCTCTCTCTCTCTGTTTCTTGCGTTTCAAATATTATCAAGCAACTATATTTAAATTTTCTTCGTTTTCATAGAATCGAATATGTATTATCTAAGTACCAATCTATACGTATTTAGAGATACCAAAAGAATTTGAAATGCAAGAGTATAAAAATTTTCGTTATTAAAATCATATGCATTGTTGTCTGATTTTTTTTGTATAGTATTATCAATGAAAACCAGACTATTATGAACTATCGACCTACGGTGGATGAAAGGGGGAAAATCAACGCATTCCTTTTTGAGGTCTTGGAAGACCAATGAGACCATTTTTAGCCTGATTTTCTATGTCATATTATCAATGAAAACCAGACTATTGCAGTCTATCGATCGAAGGCGAATGAGGGAGGGGGATCCGTTTTGGGATCTATGAACACCATTAGGACGATCTTTAGTCATGTCAGATATTTATTTTTATTGTTTTTATTTATTTTTTGTCCGCGAACGTTAAAATAATTTACTCCATTCGAAACCGAACAAAATCGTTCCAATCCGGTCAATCGGCTTAGTTTGGCGACGGATTAGGTATATATGAATGAAGATAAATTTAGATCGAAATTCAGTTTTGCCCCATTTTGGTGGAGGGGATGCTGAGGGGTCAAAAACGCAAAAATTACCATTTTATTAAACTTATTGATAGAGAATGAAATGTTGCATAGCATATGCAAAAATCAACCTCCCAAGTCAATTAAGAAAGGAGATATGGAGGTTTCCCCTTTTTTTGACCCTGAAAAAGGGCTGTTCCTCCCGTATCTCCCTGCCAAATTGAGTTGGAGAGTTGAAATTTGGTATGTACATTCGGTGGGGATAGATGTGCCTTTTCGGAGTTCAAACTTTTTAGCTCCATTACACCCCCTCACACTCTCAAAAAAGTGAGTTTTTGATCGCTTTTTCTCATTTTTGGAATTTTTTGAGTTTGTTCCTCGCATGATTTCCCTCCGAATTGAGCTAGGAAGTTGAAATGAGGTATGTACATTTAGTAGAGACCTTAAATGTGCCTTTCTGGGGTCTCAACTTTTCAGTCTTATTTCAACCTCTCCCAGCCTGAAAAACGTGGTTTTTTGAGTTTGTTTCTCGCATAATTTTGTCTTTTTTCTCTATTTTTTTTTTCAGTTCTCGTGATTGTAATATGTCACGAAAATCAGGCTGAAAAAGCATCACTTTGCGATGTTTTTTTTTTTTTTATTAATTAATTTTTTAATGGAAACTAAAAATTACTTCATCAACTCGATACCGATTAAAATCGATAAAATTTGAGCTATAGGGTTCGATTAACAGTAGATGTTATATTTTGCGGTGGGGATGACTTCGGATCAAAATTCATTTATGCCCAAATTTGGAGGAAAGGGTGGTGGGAACCGTGAGGGGTCAGAATGAGAAAAATTTTTGTTTTTAAACCAATCAATGATGAATTGAAAGTTGTATAACATATCCAAAAATCAGCCTTTTGGCTCAATTAGGAGCGAAGATATTGTTTTTTTCGCCCTTTTCAACTTTGAAGATAGGCTTTTCCACCTATGTCCCCCCCCCGCCTAAATTAAAGTTGAGCGTTGAAATTTGGCATGTACATTTAGCAGAGGCTCAAGATGTGTTTTTTTTGGGGTGTAGACTTTTTAGCCTCATTGCATCCCCCCACAGCCAGGATAATATAGTTTTTTTTATCGGTGTTTCTAATTTTTCAAGTTTGTGGCATGCTGAACTCCCCTTCAGGTTGAGTTAGGAGATCGAAATTTGGTATGTGGATTTAGGAGGAGTTCTAATTGTGTTTTTGGGGGTTTCAACTGTTTATCCCCATTACATGCCCTCGTAGCCCCTAAAATGTATTTCTCTGGTCGGCGTTTCTTATTTTAAAAGTTTTTGGATGGTAAAATTTGTTGCATAGGTTTGGTAAGTGTAATAGAGTTTACTTTTATTGGTTTCAAATTTTTAGTCCCCCTTCACCTGCTTTCAGCTTTCAAAAATGTAGTTTTTTAGTTAGCTTTTCTTATTGTTCGTATTTGTAGTCCCATAACTGCCCTCCAGAGATTAAGCTAGGAGGTTATAATTTGTTACACAGACTTGATAGATGGCCTAGATTTAATTTTTATTGATTCTAACTCTTTAGCCCTCTTGCACTTCCTTACAGCTCCAAAAATATAGTTTATTTCTGACATAGATTTGATAACAGTCCTAAATTTAGTGTTCATGGGTTTCAACTTTTTAATCCTTCTGCACCTCCTCACAGCTCCAAAAACATCTTGGATGTTTCTTTTTGGTTTTCAGCCATTCACTCAGTATCTATCTGTACCTTCACTACCGTTCATGTCATGAATGGACTATTTAACGAGAATCAGGCACAAAAAGCAACTAATTGCTATTTTTTTTTTGTTTTTTCTTTACCTATTAGAAGTTTATTTGAAAAATGTGAAAAATGTAATGTTTGGAGTGTTTCTTGAAAAATTGCTAATGGAAACTGAACATAAGTATGGTCTCATAAAATTGAAAGTTCATAATTCTATTCAAGAAAGGTATCTTCAAAAAAAATTCCCAGCAATTTTTTTTTCTGAAAACCGTGAAAAAAATACATAAATTGACATTTTCAAAAAATCTCTGCAGAAAAATATAAGTGAAAACTTGCCATCAAGGATCATGTTGAGTACTTGCCTATAAAAATATGTAATACTTATTGGTATTTTTTAGGTGAAAAATTTTTTTATACTGGTTTGAAAGTTTTTAAACTTTAAATGAGTTTTTTTAGTCGAAATAAGTAAGTTGAAGGCTCGAAATTTTTACCACAAAGAATACTAAAAGGAGTTCAGTGAATGGTTGAATGTTAAAACTCTTCCTTTGAGTTGACATAACTGCCCCTTCCAGTTTCAAGAGATATTTCAATAATCAAATTAAATAAAATAGGACAAAACAAAAACAAAAAAAAGAGTTTTTTTTTTTTTACTGACATAATGGTTTAGAATGATGAAACAGATCCATCCACCAAAATTACATCCTTAAGAAAACCGTATTCGAAGTTTATTGTTTGTTTGGTGTTAAAAAAAAAACGAAATTGAACTGATCAACTACAAAAACATCAATTCTTTTTTGAACAAGATGAGAGGACGAGGTTTCGATTCTTTGGATTTTGAAAGTTTTTTGTTCTAAATGAGAACTGAAAATAAATAAATATGGATTTTTTAGCTCATCCAATCATTCCTTAAGGCGTAATATTAAAATTTTACTCCATGTATATGGGCATCTGTTCTTTTTTGAAAACTAAAATTACATCTCAGACTATAAAAACAATACTACGTTCCATATTGAATGAATTTTTTACTAAATGTGAGATTTAGTAGAAGTAGATTCTACATACATTTAGATACATTCCATTACCATTTGGGAAACGTCAAAATACAACTGTAAAGTACAATGAATGGACCATGCTGCCATGTCATACATAATTGAATAAACTGACGACAATGTTGTATTATCTTTAGTATTCTCGGTAGATATATATATTCGTATTTTGGTCTAGGCACCTATGCGGTGAAAGTCGTCGTCTTGGTCAGTAAACCATATACGAAGTTGGTAAAATGCAGGTATGTGCCTCGGCAATAGGATTTGTTTGAATATCAAAGTTACAGACACCTTGTGATAGTGATTGCTATTAAATTATGTATCATAAGGCGCCGATTTTATTGTACGATATTTAAGATAATAGAATTCATTATGAAGGGTTTACAGAATTTAAATTCCCTTGATAAAGGTTTCGCTGGTACATATGAAGGGAAATTTCGTTTTAATATTTTATACTTGGCGTTGTAGAGTTTGCATCTTTTCAATTTACCGTTTTTGTTTGTTCTAGTAAAATTGAAATAACATAGGTATTCCGTGTATACGTATAGAATAGGAGTAGTATTATTTTTTTCTTTCTTTCTTCTTCTAAAATATACCTCGAGTTTTTCGCTCTTTTCCTCCTCTCATTTGTGCGCGACGTCGATGAAATTAATTTTCGCTAGCTCGTTCGCCCAAACGATTTTACTAAACGAGTTTAAAAACAATGTCAAGGTATTGGTTAATTATTTATGTTTTTTTTTTCACTCTCTTTTTTCGATACATTTTCGCGCAGTTGTAATTTATACAGCCTGTTTTTCGTTATAAATTTAAACAAATTCAGAAGCCGACGAATAATTAAGCTCGTAGAATGTTTTTGCGAGCTTTAAATTATTTTTTACTTTGCGATAACTCGGCTAACTATGTAACGAATGCTGCGAACAAGTTGTTGTTGTTGTTGTTTTTTACGCTTACGTTTTTTTTTTTTGCTCGTCGATTAATTGGTGCGTAATTCACACTAGCAAAGGAGCTTTTTTTAATACCGGCCAGAATTTTTTATTTTGCTTATAACGAATTTATTAAAAGATAAAACTTGTACTCGCTGTGTAAGGTACTGTTTTGTATGTACCTACAGTGAGATGTTATGGTCTCCATTTAAATATGAATATTTTATAAATTCCGCCTTCATCTTGAGATTTGTTACGCAAGTTGTTGCGTTCGTTTTATCTATGGGGATTTTACGAATTCATTCCTTAGCTAGCTGGCTATGTATATACTTACCTTGTATCTTAAATTTTTGGCAAAATTTTTCTCGTACTATCACTTAAGGAAGAGAATTTTTTATGATAAAATGTAAAATATTCATTATTGTCTTATAATATTAAAGTCTTTGCTTGAAAAAAATAACTACAAGATAGGTACCGTGAATAAATTAATGCAGTAAGTGTGGCTTTGGCGCGACTCTTATTTTGTCGAATTTCGTTTCGTGTTTCAAATTAGCCTTATTATCAGCTTGGCTTCTATCTTTCTGCAATTAGCGAATAATAAAAATACCAACCTACAGTACTGTTAATTATCATGCCGGGTGAATCAGATGTGAAGACACGAGGCACGAAGCGATCATTAGACTGATAATAGTATCCAATAATAACCATCAAGAAGGAGATAAACAATCGGAGAAAAGACGATTGGTCCAATAAGAAAAAAACGACCAAAAAACCACATTTTTGGGGCTGTAAGGAAATGCAATCGGGCTGAAAAGTTGAGACCCCAAAGGGCACATCTAAGACACTTTCTAAATATACATGCTAAATATCAATTTCCCAACTCAATTTGGTGAGGAGATATCACCCAACGTAATTGACTTAAAAGTTTGCTTTTTGCACATGTTGTATAGCTTTAAAATTATGTTATCGATTGGTTTGAAAAGAAACAATTTTTGCGTTTTTGACCCGTCAGCACCCCTTCCCCCAAATTGGAGCATGACTGAATTTTGACCCGAAGTATTCCCACTCATATACATCTATCTAATCCGTCAACAAACTGAGTCGATTGACTGAATTGGAGCGATTTTGATCAGCATCGAGCAGAGTAAACGATTTTAATGTTCGGGGGGGGGGGGATAAAATAAAAACAAGTAAGTATCTGACATGACCAAAAATTGTTGCAATGGTCTTCTAGGGCCTCAAAATGGATTTTGTTGATATTCGCCCCTTATCCGTCGTAGGTCGATAGACTATAATAGTCTGGTTTTCATTGACAATATGACATAGAAAATCAGGCTCAGAGTTAACGTAATGAAAGATTTTTCCATGGTTTTTTTTTCGTTCCGAGTTTTTAACCAAATTTTTTTCAAAACTGATGAGAAAGTGAAAATACCCTGTAAGAGTGGTATGAATTTTTTTCAGATTTTTTGAGAGGTATTTCGCAGTTTCTAGAATGTTTTCAAATTTTTTGGGTCCGCTAGTCCATTGTGTGACGCTTAAAGATTGTCTTATTTGGTTAAAAATTCGATCTTGACGTTTAACGAACGAAAAAAATAGTTTTTGGAGGCCACATAGATCTACTTACCACTCCAGGAGACTTGAAAAAATTCTAGAGATGATTCTAAGAGTATAATTTACTCTTCATAACTTGAGGTAGATTTTTCAAATGATCGGATTAAAAAGATGAAATTTAAAATCATAGTTAAGTCAGAAAAGCCTGAAAAAATTTCACATATGGGGGGGAGGGGGGAGATAAAAATTTTTAAGCACTCTGAGACTCTTCTAGAACCATTACTAGAATTTAAACAAATTTTAGCCCCTTGTCAGCACTATTATGTGCTGTAAGCGGGTGCGATGAAGCCGAAATGTCGAAACCCGTTACAGATATTTCTAAAGCTTTTCGTAAACCCATGTCCAAAACTGCAACCCCCTAGCTTGATGGAAGAGGGGTGGGAGGATATGATAAGATTAATTTTTTCCTGGGTCAAACAACGGAAGCTCTTCCTCTTACATCTGCTTTTCTAATGGACGTGATGGACTGATTTTTGGATGGGTCATACTTGTTTGTATAAGTTTCCACTTTTCATGGATTGGTTCAAAAACGAGAGCAATCTTGATGATATTACCTCTTCCATAATTTCCTCAAAGTTTAGATATGTCTAAATTTTGATTCGAAGTCATGCTCATTCGTATACATATAGCTAATCTGGCACCAGTATTGGTTTACTGGCTAGGTTGGGCCAAATTTTGCTTTTTTTGGAAATCTGCAGGTGGCGGGGTCACAATACTTACGAAATGACCTCAAAAGAACGCGGTAAAAATTTCAACCCCCGAAATCAAGTTTTTAAACTTGCAAAGCTCACTTAAAGTTTGCAAATTTTCAAAAATTTTCAAAAAATTAAATGTGTTTAATTTTTTGAAAACGTTTTTGAAAATGGAATTTTTTAAATTTATTTCTTTTTTAATTTTCAAAATTGTTTTTCAATTTTAAAAACTTTAAAAAACTTTGGCAAGTTTAAAAAAATTGAGTTGCAGGACTGAAATTTTCACTACATCCTTTTGAGGTCATTTTGCAGCTATTGTGACTCCACCGCATGTCGATTTCCAAAAAAAGTAAAATTCAGCTCACCATATTACTGGCCAAAATTGAACGAATTTAGTTTGTATTGAGTACAGTGAATAACTCTAGCCGTCCCAGAGAAGGGAGGGTGTTATGTTATTTTTTTCTTGAAAATTTTCAAGCGTTGCAGGTGAATAACCATTCGCTGTTGTTAGCCTGATTTTCTATGTCATATTGCCAATGCAAACCAGGCTATTATAGTCTATGGACCTCCGATGGATGGCAGAAGGGAAGGAGGGCAATTGCGACTATGTTTTGGAATGTCAGATATGTACTTTTTTTTTCAAAAACTAAAATCATTTACTCTGCTCAATACCGACCAAAATTGCTAGAATTCAGTCAACAGGCTCAGTTCGATGATGATTTTAGATGTACAATGAGCGAGGAAGTGGTGAGGAGCAAAAATCGTAAAAATTGTTTTTTTTTTGAGACAATCGACAGAAAATGCAAAGTTGCGTAACATATCCAAAAATTAGCCTCCTATGTCAATTAGGAAGGCAAATAGGGAGGTTTTCACCCTTTTCGACATTGATAATAAGCTATCTCACCCCTATTTCCCCTCCAAATTGAGCTAGGAAGTTGAAATTTAGTGTATGGACTTGGTAGAAGCTATATATGTGCCAATTTGGGGGTTTCGACTTTCTAAACCCGTTGCATCCCCTTACAGCCCCAAAAAGAAGTTTTGTATGGGTTGGGTTTTCTAATTTTTTGAGCTTGTTCCTCGCATATCTGCTCTGCAAATTGAGTTAGGAAGTTGAAATTTGGTATCTGTCTTAGATTTGCTTTTTGGGGTTTTTGTCTTTTCAATCTCATTTCATTTTTTTCACAGCTTCAAAAATGGAGTTTTTTGGTCAGTTTTTCTTACTGTTTCTTCCCTCCAAAAAGGAGCTAAGGAGTTGAAAATCGGTGTATAGAATGAGTACATGTTCCATATGTGTTTTTCCGGCAATTTTGGCATTTTAGTCCATGGCATCATCTCATTGAGCCAAAAATGTAGTTTTTCTTTTTGGTTGGTTTTTCTAATTGGGAGTCCGTTCCTCGCGTATCTCCTCTAAGGGTCAAGGCCCCCGTGACACTATCTCCGCCTATGGTGTTTAGTGACGTCGAAATAGTAGAAATTCTCAAGTCTTGATTTTTCAAAATTTCTCTCCTCGGATCACTGTTTGGACTCTGCTGAATTCTGGTCAGGTATTAATTTGAGTGAACACAATTTGGGGAAAGTGTTAACGAGCGTATCTCCACAACGAAAGCGTGGAAAAATATGATAATCTTTTCAGAGACGGTTTTATCCTACGGGCATTATGGGCGCGAGCCCAAGGCGGCAAATTTCTAAAGGCGGCAATTTTTG
>FIZR01032037.1:0-18263 GCA_900060175.1 Ferrisia virgata | reverse complement strand
CAAAAAAAAAAAAAAAAAAAAATAGAGGGGTAAAGTTAATATAGTAGAAATTGATTCGATGGGAGTTGAAATATCCAATGCTCTCTTCGTACAGAACTAAAAAAACATAAGATAGTATCGAGGTTTCTAAAAAACATTTAGAAAAATGGATGTTGGATAAGGCATTCTACGTGTAGATTAATTGGTTGAGCGAGGTGGCTGCCTATAGTTCTCTGAGTATTTCATTTATTTTTATTGTTTGGTTATTATTTTAATTTTTGTTGAATTGTTTGTTTGTTTATTTTTATTTTCGGTTTCCCCTATATTTAATATTTTTTATTTTTATTATTATTTAATACCAAATATTTTTT
Organism: Ferrisia virgata; assembly: GCA_900060175.1. Classification (NCBI taxonomy): domain Eukaryota; kingdom Metazoa; phylum Arthropoda; class Insecta; order Hemiptera; family Pseudococcidae; genus Ferrisia; species Ferrisia virgata. Next base: position 17,913 of record FIZR01032037.1, on the reverse strand, counting down.
ATTTTTTCCTTTATTTTAGTATTTTATTTCGTTTTTATGACGTTGTACGGTGGCATGGTCACAACTGCAAAATTATATAAATAAATACTAAGTGGGGTCAGGGTGATGATCGCAAGTCAGCATCCTAACCAGTCACTGAGCTGAAATTATGAGATATTTTTAGTGCTATTTTCCATCTCACATTGTCAATGAAGACCAGGCTATTACGGTCTATCAACCTGCACTAGATGAATGGGGGGGGGGGTAGAGCCCTTGAAGGTCACGACTAAAAATCATTTGCTTTGCACGATACCGAACAAAATGGATCAAATTTGGGAGATAGCCTTCGATTGATGGCGAATTTGATAATCTGGAGTGGGAATGAACTCGAGTTCAAAATTCAGTTATGCAAAAATTTGGAAGAAGGGTGCAGAGGGGCAAAAATCGGAAAAATTGTTCGTTTTTGAACCGATCGATGAACAATCCAAGGTTGTCTAATAGGTATGTCTATGAGGAGGGGAGATATGACGGGGTTTCTCCTTTTTGACCTAGAAAAAGGACTGTTCCTCCCTTAAATTTCCTTCAAATTGAGTGAGGGAGTTTAAATTTAGTATATGGACTTCGTAGGGGCAATTAATGTGCGTTATGGTGATTTTGACTTTTCAGATCTAATGCGCCCCTCACAGCTTCAAAAATGTTGTTTTTAGGATGGTCTTTCTTGTACTTGAGAGTTTGTTCCCTCCATAACTCCCCCCCCCCCCCCCCCCCCCCCCCCAATTAAGTTAGGAAGTTGAAATTCGGCGTGTGCATGTTGTAAAAGTTTTAGTTACCCAAAATTGACTAAAACTTGAAAACAATTTGTGTAAAAAATTTCAGTTTTAGTATCAATTTAAATTCCAATTTTTTTTTTTCAATTTTCAGTTTCAATTTTTGTTCATCTTTTGGCAGACATGCGATTTATGAATTTTTTACCCACCGTTTTTTTTTTCATGAACCACTTATTTTAAACGATTGATTTTTTTTTTGGATTATTTCAAATGAACAGAAAATAAAAACATTTTCTATGGATTTATGGAATTTCTCCATGGACTAGGTAATTATCTTGAGCGAACACAAATTGTAAAAAAATTTCCTATGGGGTTTTCAATTTTTTTAATGGCAGATCACTTTTCAAACATATTTTCCTTCGATTTTCAGATTTTTTTCATGGATCACTTATTTTTTGAACTGCTCTGTGTTGTGTTCCGGTACTTGTTGAGGAAACACAAACTATAAAAAAAATTTCCCATGGATTTTTTTTTTCATGGTGGAACAATTATCTTTTACACTTTTGAGTCATGTTCAAAAATTGATTCGAATGAACGCAAACCAAAATACATTTTTTTTTTCATGGAAAACTTATTTTGAACCATTCTGAGCTGTATTCAGATATTATTTCTAGTATTACAATCTATCGACCAACGGTGATGGTGGGGGAGGGGGGTCGAGTACAGATAACAACGAAATTCATTTTGGGGTCTTAGAAGACCATTGAGACAATTTTTTTACATGTCAGATATTTATTATTATTTTTATTTTTATTTTTTTTCGCCAAACATTAAAATCATTTACTCTGCTCAATATTGACCAAAATCGCTCCCATTTGGTCAATCGGCTCAGTGTGGAGGCGAATTAGATATACATGAGTGAGGATGATCTTGGGTCAAAATTCAGTTTTGTCCCATTTTGGGGGAGGAGGTGTTGAGAGACCAAAAACACGAAAATTGTTTCTTTTTGAATTAATCGACAGAGCATCCAAAGTTTTATAACACATCCAAGAATTAACTTCCTAGGTCAATTAGGAAAGAAGGTATAAGGGTTTTTCCCCTTTTTGACCTTGAAAAAGGGCATTTCCTCCCCTATCTCCCCGCCAAAATAAGCTAGGAAGTTTAAATTTGGCATGCGCATTCAGTAAGGGCTCTAGATGTATCTTTTGGAGGTCCCAACTTTTCAACTCCATTGCACTCCCTCACAGCTCCAAATATGTGATTTTTTTGTCAGGTTTTCTCATTTTTCTTGTTTTATGAGTTTGTCGCTCGTATAACTTTGCTCTAAATAGAGCTACGTATGTGGGTGAAATTTCGTATGTATATTTAGTAGAGAGGCCAGATGTGCCTTTTAGGGGTCTCGACTTTTCAGCCTCATTGCATCCTGTCACAGCATCAATAATACGGTGTTTTGGTCGTTTTTTTTCTCATTTTTTATTCTTTTGCTGGTTACATATCTTCAGTTTTTTTTTTCAATTCTCTTATTTATATAAAACATGACGAAAATCAGGTAAAATTTTTTTTCAATTTTTTTCGATTGTTTTTCTCACGAACAACTTGTTTAATTATTTCTCTGAAAGTTATCAGAATTTTTTTTGCGATTGGCCAAGTTCTTCTCCGACCTCTTAGCGACTGTTTTGCTAATAAAATCGTTTGGAATTTATTCGGACATAATAAACTTATTCCAAACTTTGGTAACACAATTTTCAAAAAGTTGATAACTTTACTTTTGTTTTGAATGTTTCTATAGTAATATGAATGCTGATAAGATAATTTTTACATGCAGTGAACTCACTTTGAGTATCAATAATCATTCTAAATTATCTTCATTTTGTTAGAATTATTTTCAGACCATGACTCGGAGATTATAATACATATTTCCATAAAGTGTAACGAATGCAATTATCGTTGAATTTGTAGTACCTATAAACGAAAAAAGAAATCATTACACGATTTTCAAATAACTACCATCATTTTCATAATGATAACAAAAATAATAATACCGAAAGTAAAACTGTAACTGAAATAACATTCATAAAGAAAAGAAGAAAACCATTTCAAAATAAATTTCCATCTTTCGATGAATTTTACACACCTCTTCGTACTACCCAACGTAAAGTATGTACATAAAAATTCACCGACGACGACAACGACTGCCGGTCCTCAGCGAATCATTTAAGCCAGTTAAAATTCAGTTAAAGCAACTTATACTTTAGTTAGTCGCGAACACAATGAGAAAGGTGCGGCGTGGCGATGGCTGGCGCGAAAAATATGGTCTCATTGGGCATAAAATTAAACAAAAATACTCGAAACAAAAAGGCCATCCAGGGGTTAAACACAGATAGAGGGATAGTACGACCGAGGGCAATACACGTTAGGAGAAGTAGGAAGCAGGGACGAATTCGACGTCGTCGTATGCTTACTGTTATAAGAAATGCTATAGGAAATAAAAAACACGACGTCTCGAAGATAATTATAATAAAGCTTTACTACTCCCCGCAGTATTAAAAAGCCTTCCGGTAGATGGTGGTACGAGGCTGATATGGAAGTCAGGCGCAAGCAAGGGGCCATGGCACAGGTTTCGCCATTCGCCATAATATACTACAAATACGAAGTACCACTGGCAGCAAGTTGGTGCGTTTCCAGATTGTTTAATTTTTCAGGAATGTGGCGCGCGTTTTGCCGATTTTAATTGAGTTGTTGCCTTAAGTTATCAAAAGTTCATCTAAAGTTTATTAAACTTTCTCCAAGTTTGACAATATATTCGTTACCGGAAGCTAAGTTTCGTTTAATCTTGTCTTTTTGATTGTAATAAAGCAACTTGTGTACGACTTCGAAACCGCCCACAGTCTATTAATAATTTGCAATAAAACGCACAGTGCTGCACCGTACAACCGCGGCGAGTCAAGGCAGAAGATTCGTACAGACGAGTTTGTTGTTTTTTTTGTTTTTTTTTGTTTTTTTCGGAGGAGGGGTATTTTTATATAATTAGCGCGATTTTCTATGTCTTATTGTCAATGGAAAACCGTATATTAAGGACTATCGACCTACAATGAATGGAGAAGCAAGTATCAACGAAATCCTTTTGTGGTCTTGGAATACCATTGAGACCATTTTTAGCGATGTTAGATATTCATTATTCAGTTCAATTTTTTTCCCTTGAAATATAAAAACATCTACTCAGCTCAAAGTCTATCAAAATCGATCTAATTTGAGGACTGCGCTTGGATTAGCAGTAGATTTGATATTTTTGAGTGGCGATGACCTTGGGTTAAAATTCAATCATCTCCAAATTTGAGGAAAGGGGTGTCGATATGCTAAATTGGCAAAAATTATTAGTTGCTGAACCAATCGATAGAGAATCAAATGTTGCATTACGTATTCGAAAATAATCCTCCTAGATCCATTAGCAGGGGAGAAATGAGGGTGTTTCCTCTTTTTCATGTTGAAAAAAACAGCTGTTCCCCGCATATCTCTCCTTCGAGTTTTCGGTAGGAAGTTGATTTACGACGTGTGCATTTACAAGGAGACTTAGATGTACTTTTTGAGGATTTCGACGTACTTTTAAGCCTCACTGTACCCCCTCACAACCCAGCCTCGAAAGTATAATTTTTTTGGTGACATTTACTCTTGTTCTGAGTTACAGAAAGCTTACTCTCCCCTCCAACAAATTGAACTACCTCAAGTGTTACAAGCCAGTTGAAAATTTTTTATTTAGGTAAGTAGAGCATTCTGAAGTACCCCAACTGCCAAAATTTTAACCTCTAAGCTTCATTTTGAGGGCAATTATGGAGGTGGAGAGGGAGTGAAATATCGAAAAATTGGCAAATAACACTGCGAAATGAACCAAAAAAAAAAAATAATACCACTTCAAACTGCGTTTAGGGGCTAATTTTTCTCCACGTACTGACCCTGATATTGGCCAACTGAATGTGGGCTAATGTCCCAGATCCGCATGCAACACCTTGAGGGTGAATTTGTTGCAGCTACTTTTTTTATTTTTTAAAATACATTTCACATGACTAAAAATTCTCCCCCAAGTTGACCCAACTTTAGATGGCCTATATCGAGAGTAATACGTAGCAAAAAGGTCACCCCATCTCCTAAACGCAGTATGAAGTCGAGTTATTTCATTTTTCGTTAACTTTATAGTATTATTCGTTAATTTTTTGATATTTCACCCCCCCTTCTCGCCATAACTTCCTCGTAAATAAAGCTCGGGGGCTGAAATTTTGGCCGAGGAGGTAATTTTGAACGCTCTACACATTTGTAAAAAATTTTTTTCATTTGGTTTGTAACATTTGGTGCAGCTTCCTTGTAAGAGATTGAAATTTGGCATTTAAGGGGCCCCAGATCTGCTTTTTGAGGAGTCTTGACTTTTCACCTACATTGCACCCTCTCATAGCCCCGAAAATGTAGTTTTTTGGTGGGATTTCCTTATTTTTTTAGTTCGTGGCACGCTTTATTCCAAGCCCCCGTTTTCCCGCTGAATTTAGTTAAAGAGTTGAAATTTAGTATGTAGATTCAGTGGAAGCAGTAGGTATACTTTGTGAAGAGATTTAACTTTTCAACCTCGTTCAAACCCCCTCCCCCCTCCCTCCACGTAGCCCAATAATGTAGTTTTTAGGTGAAGTTTTCTTATTTTTCAAGTTTGTGGCACGAGTTATTTCATCCCTTCCCCTCCCCCCTCCTGCTAAATCTAGCTAAGAGGTTGAAATTTGGTATTTAGATTTACTTTTTAAGTTTCAATTTTTTAGCCATTTTCATTTACTCAAAGCCCAAAAATGTAGTTTTTAGTAGGTTTTTTATTTTCTAGGTGTGGGTTTGTGGTTCGAATATTGCCTCCTGCGACTGAGCTAGGTGGTCAAAATTGGGTATGTAGATTTAGTAGGGATCCTAAATGTACCTTTTTGGGGAGTTTCAATTTTTCAGTCCCATTCACCCCTTCACAAACTAAAAATGTTTTTTGGTAGATTTTTTTTTTATTTTTCGAGTTTGTGGCACGCATAGTCCCTCTTCTCAAATTGAGCTACTAAGTTGAAATTGGGTATGCAGATGTAGCAGGAGTTCGAGAAGTATCGTTGGGGGGCTTTGAGTTTCTTAACCCCATTCACCTTCTTGCAGCCTAAAAATGTAGTTATTTGTAAGTTTTTCTTATTTTTCGAGTTGTAAAACGCATATCTTTCCTTCATTCGTACTGAGGTATTGAAAATTAGTATGTTGGAGTCTTAGATGTACCTATTGGTGGCGTTACATTTCATACTCCCCCCCACTCCATCCCAACGCACCAAGAATATAGGTTTTTGGTTAATTTTTCTTATTTTTCGAGTTTGTGGCACTCATACCTACCTCCTCAAATTGAGCTTGGTAGTTAAAATTTGCTGCGTAGATTTAGTAGGGGTCATGTACATATGTTTTGGGGTTTTAAATTTTCAGCTCCATGTCATATTTTCAATGAAAACCGCACTATTACGGTCCGCCGACTTATTACAGATGAAGGAGGAATATTAACAAAATCCGATTTTGGGTCTTAGATGACCATCATGACCATTTTTGCTGTCATGTATTTACTTATACATATATCTCCACTCCTCCCAGTAAAAAAATTGTTTTCTCAGCTCAGTACCGACCAAAATTGATAAAATTTGGTGGATATGCTTTGATTGGCGTGCTATTTGATATTTTGGAGCAGGGATGAGCTCGGGTCAAAATTCAGTTGTGCCCAAATTTGGAGAAGGGAGTGCTGAGGGGCTAAAAATGAAAAAAATTATTCTAAAAGGCGTATAACATATCCAAAAATTAGCTTCCTGGGTCTTTTAGGGGGGGGGGGGCATATGAAGGCTTTTCCTCTTTTTAACCTTGGAAAAAAGCTGTTCCTTCCCTATTTCCCTTCCAAATAAGCTAGAAAAATGAAATTTGGTATGTACATTTAGTTTAGGCCTTATATGTGCCTTATGGCAGTCTCGACTTGTCAATCTCATTGCACCCCCTCCCCCTTCCACCCAGCTCAAAAATGTAATTTTTTGGTCGGTTTTCCTTATTTTTTTATGATGTGTCAGATGTGTGACGCATATCCTCTTCTCACCCCCTCCCCTCCCCACTGAGCTAAGAAGTTTAAATTTGCATGTAGATTTAGTATGGTTCCTAGATGTGCCCCTTTCGCGCACTTCAATTTTTCAGTTCCCTCGACACCCCTCCTCCCAATTTAATTCACATATTTATAACATCTCGCGAAAATCAGGTTGAAAAATGATATTTTTTGTGGGGTTTTCTAATTATTTGAGTTTGTTGCATGCATTATTCTACCCCCCCCCCTCCTCTCTGAATTTGCCTAGTAAATTGAAATTCGGTAAGTAGATTTAGTAAGGCTTTTGAATGCTCACAGCTCCAAAATTATAGTCTTTTGGTAGTTTTTTTTTTCGAGTTTGTAGAATACATATCTGCGTTCCAAATTAAGCTAAGAAGTTAAAATTTGGTATGTAGGTTTAGGAGAGAGGTCCTATGTGTGCCTTTAGAGATTTCAGCTATTCACTGCAATATCTAGGTACTTGTATCCCCCTTACTGGTCAAAAAAGTACGTCCTCTTTTAATCCATGAATGGACCCGGTCATTCGCGTTTTTGTTTTACTTTACGGAAATCAGTCTCTGCGGTTATTTCTGGTAGTATTTTCTTATGACTTTTTCTTTTTAAAAATGTTCGATTTGACAACATCGCATCGCATTGACGTATGAATGGTGCGATTTGTAGTTGCACATGAAAACAGGGAGAATATGGTATAGGTACCTATCTACCTACCTAACTACCTACCTACCTATTTATCTATAAGAAAGTAAATAAAAAGCTTGTTGAAAGCTCGCACACAAAATACACTTTCTATTAAGAAGGAAAACCTTTGAGGGTGGTCCTGGGAGATCGGTTAATTTAATAATCCCCTTTTGTAGTTGGAAATGTCGAAATACGTACGTAGGTTGGTAGAAACTAGGAAGTACTTCACTCTCTTTCTATTCTCGTATACGTTGAAATCCCTTGTTCTCCTTTTGGATAAATAAATTTTATGTACGTTTAGCGTTAAGTCGAACATCGGTAATTTAGATGTCGATGTCGTCGAAAGTACGTATTTAGAATTAAAGAAAAAAGGAGAGAGAGAGAGAGAGAAAGAGAAGGGTCAAATATTTGATAAGCACTCGTCTTATATAAATGTAGTCGTCGTGTGTAGCCTTTTTGTGTATGTCTACGCAGTTCTAGAATATACCTATAAATATTGATACCAACCTATCGATAGCTTTGTACAACGTAAAGCTTGATGTATTCTTAACAACAGATCATACTGGAGAGAAAGGTAATTAAAATATAACGCCCTAGTACGAGAATAGAAGAGGCATAGGATACCGGTATACAAGGAGTCATCATATCTTCTTCAGCTTCGTCTTCGTCTTCGGAGAAATACACATACCCATACCCATACTCACATATTATACCTACCTACCTACCTACCTACCTATCTTTTCATTTCATATATATACAAACGCGTATCTCGATAATTTATTCATATCTCGTAATCTTTGTTTAGCTGGTTAAAGCAATACTACTAACTCGAGCCGGCATAAACATAAAAAGCTTTGGTCGCACTGCACAGTCGAAAAACATAAAGTAACGAAGTTTATAAACAACGAGTCTAAATGGATATGGACGAGATGAAATGCTTGCTGGGCGAACGGCAAAGGGACAGAGGGTGCGTACAAACGGAGCGAGAAAAACGTTACCAGAGTGAGACAAACTATCGTACAGTACTAAATGGAAAAAGAAAATAATAAAAATAATGTAAAAACGGAACACGGGGCTCTGCTCGTTGTTGTTGTTGTTGTTGTTGCTGTTGTAAGTGTGTATGTGCCATGCACGTTGGTAGGTACTAGGTAGGTATGTACTAGGTAGGCAGGTATATCATAGAACGAAGGCGAAAGTGTGGCAGCCACAGAATGATGAAGAATGGTATGAAGGGGAAGCAAGAGTGGGTAATACGCCACCTTCATCGTCATAGATGTGTTTACTACCAGACCTACTCGTACTATAAAAGTTCACAACGTTTGTTTGGAGATTTATTTTCTATAAAAGAGCAGAATATAAATTTTTTTCTTCAACCGTTTCACAAAAGCATTAATAAAATAGGTTGAAATTTTCTCTGCAATGACTGGTCCAATCGGGTAAAATAATGCTAAAGTCTGAAAAAAAATTCCAATATTATGGTTTTTTCATGGATTATGTCAAGAAGGCACTCATAAACAACGTACTAAAAGCCTCTAAGGATAGGAGGTGAACGCGATCCAAAAATAGGCAAAAATCACCTAAAAATTATTTTTTATTTTTTTTTTCATTATATCTTCTCAAATATAAACTTTATCGCAATTGACGTTCTATATGAAATTATATTAAACTTAATTTCCTACATTTTGGTTTTTGAAATTTTTCTGTAGGTATAATTGGTCTGGTGGAGGGGAGGCTTTAAAAAAGGTGTTTCGGGGGTTACGCTCTAAATGGTAGTAAATTATGACTGAACCATGATTTATGAGTTGTATTCAGTTAATACGCATACTTTAAACTATAATATCAATTTTCCTCATTCGGGGCATATCCGTAACGCCTACCAGCCCCCCTCTCAATTTTTCAAATATTCTTTGTTAGACATAGATAATGTATGCGAGGCAAATATTATCAAGTATGTTCGAAGTACTTATTTTTGCCTCCCCCCTACTACCCCCTCCCCAATCGATTTTCAAATTCTTCTACTAAAAACTTGAATGATGCGAATCAGAGATGCTCAAGTAGGTATCACAAAAGTACCAATTATTTACACCGCACTCGACCCTTTTCCATCTCCATTCCTTCCTCAATTCGTCTCAGAAAGTGTGGAATGCAATTTAGAGGAAACGTATGAAGGTCGCAATAGTACTACACCTAGATCCTTGCAATTATGTAACTCGGCTGGGGGAGGGGGGTGTTAAATTACAACATTTTCTGGCTAAATGCGTGGAATAGGAGAAAATTTATTTTAGAGCAATGGAAAAATGAAAAAAAGTTATAAAAAGAAATTCTAAAAAAATTGAGAAATCCCAATTGATTTATCTATATTAGTGAAAAATAGGCAACTTAATATTTTGTCCAAAAAAGGCGTACAGGTCATGTAAAAAAAAAATATTGCCTATGCATAAATCTGACAGTAAAAGATTAGAAACTGAAAGTACAAAAAAAAAACATCACTTTGCAATACTGTTTGGAGGGGAGTTATGCGAGGAACCAACTCAAAAAATAAGAAAAAACGACTAAGAAACCACATATTTGGGGCTGTGAAGGGTTAAAATGAGGCTGAAAAATCGAGACCCCCAAAAGGCTCATGTAGGGCCCCTACTTGATGTACACACCTAATTTCAAGTTCTTAGCTCAATTTGGAGGAAAAGTTATGTGAGGAACAGACTCAAAAAACTCAAAAAATGAGAAAACTTGATTAAAAACCCATATTTTTGAGGCTGTGAGGGGTTGCAATGGAGCTAAAAAGTCAGAATTCCCAAAGGAACAATTAGGGCCCCAACTGAATGTACATACCAAATTTCAACTTCTTGGCTCAATTTGATGGGAACATAGGGGAGGAACAGCCATTTTTCAAGGTCAAAAAGGACGAAACCCCTATATTTCCCCTTCTAATTTGCTTAGGAAATTGATTTTTGGATATGTTATACAACTTTTGGGCATCTATCAATTGGTTTAAAAAGGGGCAATTTTTGTATTTTTGACGTCTCAGCCCCCACCCTCACCCCCAAATCGGGCAAAACGAAATTTTGACCGAAGGTCATTACCACTCATATATATCTGATGCACCGCCAAACAGCCAATTGACCGAATTGGAGCGATTTTGGTCAGTACCGAGCAGAGTGAATGATTTTAATGTTGGGAGAAAAAAAAATAAATATCTGATACGTCCAAAAATTGTCTTCATAGTTTTCTGGGACCCCAAAACGAATTTTGTCGATGCCCCCCTGCCCCTCAATATGGCATAGAAAAATCAGGCTAAAAACTCTCAAAACATAATTTTTTCGGTTCAAAAATAGTAAACAAAATTTAAATATAACATTTATGCACAAATAAAGCAATTTTTTCTGCTTTAACCCCCATTTTTTTTTTTTTTTTTTTTTTTTTTTTTTTTTGTTCAGGGAAATTTTNNAAAAAAAGCAATTTTTTTTTCTTTAACCCCCCTTTTTTTTTTTTTTTTTTTTTTGATTTTATATTGTTCAGGTGAATTTTCTCTGTGATTTGACGGAAGGATTTGTGGCAATGTTAATTTTATGTGGTTTTACATTGAACTGATTAATGTAGTACTTTTGTAACTTTGAGTGAATTGGTGTAATTTTTGGGATAAACTCAGAGCTTTTCCAAAACCTCACATCAAAAGAAGGTTGTGGTATTCCTGAATAAAACCGTAAAAAAATTCACTTCGTTGTACAAGTATTTTCTGAGTAAATGGGGCACAAAGCAGAAATCCGGTTTATGCATGCATAAATGGTTTTTTTTTTCATATTTCGGAAAAAAAATTTTTTAATTTCTAGAATTTTACTTTAAGATTTATGAGTGGGTAATATATATTTTCTTCATGACCTGTAGGTATTTTTCGGGCCAAAATATCAAGTTGCCTATTTTTCACTGGAATAGGTGAATTAATTGAGATTACTCAATTTTTCTCGAATTTCTTTTTATCAATTTTTTTTTTTAATTTTTCCATCTCTTAAAAATGGAAATTCCCCTACTGCATGCCTTCTGGTAGAAAATTTTGTAACTTACTCATCCCCTCCCCCTCTTCACCCTTAAAGAACACGGTTATGGTGTAGATTTCTATTTTTACATAGCATATACCCGTACTATATTCAGTAATTTCTAATTTCACTCTCAAAATACATATAATTTTATCATTCATGAATATGTAATTATCTGGTAAACTTTACATCATTGGGATGGTAGGAGAATTGCTGAAGTGCACGTTGCATTTTATATAACTGCACACTACTTGAACATCTCTGAACCGCATCATTCAAGTTTTTAGTAGAAGAATTTGAAAATTGATTGTGGAGGGGATAGTAGGGGGGGAGGCAATCGGTGTGAAAAAATAATTACTTTCGTATACTAAGTAGTATTTTTCTCACATACATTATTTATGTCCAACAGGGGGCTGCTGTCAGGGGTATGCTCCGAATGAGAAAAATTTATATTATAGTTTAAAAGCATACACAAAACTGAATACAACTCATAAATCATGGTTCAGTCATGATTTTCTACTATTTATAGCGTAACCCCCAAAAAACAGCTTTTTTAAACAACTAAGCCCCCCTTCCCCACCAAACCTATTATACCTACAGAAAAATTTCAAAAACTAAAATGTAGGAAATTAAGTCTACTATAACTTCATATAGAACGTCAATTGTGATAAAGCTTATATTTGAACAGATACAGTGAAAAAAGAGATGTTTTAGGGGGTTTTTGCCTACCTTTGGATCGCATTCGCCTCCTATCCTTGGAAACTTTTAGTTTGTTGTTTATGGGTACCTCCTTGATATAATTCAAGAAAAATCTCCAAGATCGGAATTTTTTTTGACTTTTAACCAATGTCACCGAACTAGAGGACGAAGACGAGTGAAAATTCTACTCTCCCAATATTCGCAAATTTTTTACTTATATGGTCGTGCTAGTGCTTTGAAATTCTACATAATACTTAATATTACTATAATATAAAACCGATGTGCGAGATGTGTTCGCGTTATTCTACGATTCAAATATGAGGAGGCGAATTTTATGTAAATTTTTAGCCGAAAATTCGCGAGCTAGAGCTCGAAAGACGTGAAGGTTATATACGTTTGCTAATGCGAAGAACGCGTTGACAGAAGTTAAAAATTGGCGAGAAGTGTTTGTAATCTTTTTAACGCGTTTCAATGATTTATTTGGGGTGTTAAAGTTTGGCTGGTGCGGAAAATGTGTCGTTGCAGTGTGCTGCCTGCCTGTGCTGTGTTAAATGCCAACCGACGTAATGGAATTTTTGTTCAATTTACGTAAAACTCTCACGACTGTTTTCACTTTAAAATAAGGAAAATATATTAATTCGTTGTAGGGGGTTTTGCCGTTTTAGTATTTTGAATTTTTTTTTTTTTTTTTTAATTTTCGGTGACTCGAGGTGTGTTTTAAAGTGGATTTTTATCATTGTTTTATTTCGATTTTGTCGAGAAGAGGAGAATATCATTCATACACGTGGTATTTTGAGACTGGTACGCCTGCCCGTGTGAAGTGGATGATTATTAAGACGTGTGTGTGTGTACGACAAAACGACAAGTATGTCGTTTTATTAATGAAGGGGTATGTTTTGGGGTGGTTTTAGATGAGCCATTTTTGCTTTGTTAGTTTGTTTCAGCGGTGTGGAAGATGTTCACGTGAAATCTTTCGCTTTGGTATGAAAAATTTATTTGAATAATTTGTAAAGGTAATTTTAATTAATTTAAAATGCATTGAAATGCTTAAATTTTAATTCTTCGTTGAAAATTTTTCAAGTAATTGATTTGTTTGGAACGTAATCCGCAAATTTTTGAAATTTAGTTTAACCTGTTCCACTCGTCCCTTGAAACTACGAACAGCTTCTTTAAAACCAGGCTATTACCGTCTCTCGATCTAAAGTGGATGAGAGGGGAGCATGAACAAAACCCATTTTTGCGTCGTGGAAGACCATTACGACTATTTTTGCCCTTGTCAGATATTTAGTTTTATTTTTATTTTTTCACCCCTCCCCCCCCCCAGTAATAGTAATTCACTCAGCTTGATATCGACCAAAATCGATGAAATATGGGAAGTAGGCTTGAAAATGATGGCAGATTTTATATTCTGGAGTGGGGTTGACTTCGGGTCAAAATTCAGTTGTGCCCAAATTTGTGAAATGGGGTGTTGAGGAGTCGAAATTTCAAAAAATATTTTTTATTAAGCCAATCGATAAACAATCTAAAGTTGTATATCATATTCAAAAATCAGCTTCCTAGGTCAATTAGGAGGGGATATATAGTTGATTTTCCCCTTTTTGACCTTGGAAAAGAGCTGTTCCTCCTTTATTTCCTCCCCAAATTGAGCTAAGAAGTTGAAATTTGGTATGCGTACTTCGTAAGGGTTATAGATTTGTTTTTTTGGGGTTTTGACTTTTCAAACCATTGCCCCCCCCACTCCTTGCAGCTCCAAAAATGTGCAATGTGCTGTTTTAAACAAGTTTTCTTATGTTTAAAGTTGGTTATTCGCATAACTCTCTTCCAAATTGAGCTGGAAAATTTAAATTTGGTATGTGGATCTAACGTAAGTTTTCAGCTGTGCATTTTGGGGTTTTCGACCTTTCAGCACCATTACATTCCTTACAGCACCGAAAATATAGTTTTCTGGTTAGTTTTTCCTTTTGCAAGAAGCTCCAGCAATACGAGCATGCAAGCTGTGATTTATCTCTTGCGTATGAATTTGGATTGTAGATTTTTTTTCTCTCAAGTGAGAGAAAGCTACATAGTTGAAAATAATTATCAGACAGATGATTGAAATGTTAACACGTAGTTGACATAATTTGATCGTGATTTCTCTTCGAGCTCCTTCATTTAGCAAAAATAATATGTACGAGTACCTAACGAACGATTTCCCCATTTCTTTTCATCTGTTTATTTCATTGCTAAGAAAAAGAAGACGTAATCACTTTTTGGAACTTTTTTAAGACCATTAAACTACATTTTCGATAACCTCTTGAATTTTTATCTTTTTCAATTTTATTACTCATTTCAAATAGCATGTACTTAAATTTCACTCCTATGTGATTCTACAACTTTTTGAAAAAACTGAAGAAGAATTGTCAGGTGGGTGATGGACCACATAATTTTACGGTTTTCCTTCGAAAGTTGGCGAGAGTGCTGGAAAAAAGTTTTTGAATAGCATCAAATGAATTCGGTGAAATTTATACTTGACTTCGTAAAATTAGTGAAATTTTTCCATTGTTTTCCAACTTAGTAATAAATTTTCTGTACATGAAGTCTTCACAACTTTTTTCGATCTAGTAAATTACCAAATTATTTTAGCTGGGTGATAAAAGAATTGGATTTTGTGTGGTGTGGAATGTACTTAAATTTATATATCATTTTTTAAAGGACTTTTAGCGTATGGTTACATCCACATCCCTCTTTACATTATTGTATAAAGCCTTATTTTTCCTACCAATAAACACAGGCCATCCCTAACCTTGCAAAATATGTTTTTTCTCCCAACCAGCCTACGATTACGAGGATGAAAAAACGAGTTTTTTTTTCCGTTGGTACAATTATTTAACAAATCAAAAAAAAACTCAATTTTGATTAAAAAAAAAAAAGAAACTCTTTTAGGTTTCATATTTATAGCTTTTTTACATTCTAACATTGACCTTTACTTCGCATTTGTTTGTTGGAACGTATATTTATGTAGAAAAAAAAAAACAAGAAACAAACACACGCACAAAAAAAAAGCAGAGAAAGAATTAAAGGAGGGCTACTATTCGACTCGGAATGATTTGTGTGTCGACATTTAAAAGGAGCCACGATGGTGTATGATTTGTTATCAGGCAGATGTGTGATCACCCATTTGAACACGCTCGCATGATAATTTGCCTATTCGTATATTCGAAGGGGAAACGCATTCACTGCGATAATTTACGCCTCGCCTGGCCTGTGTAGCCTTTAGGTAGGAATAGGAGACGAATACTCGATAATTTTCGCTTCTTCCCGAGTACAAATACAGCACGTACGAGTCGTCGTAATGTAAGAGGGGAAACGATATAGTACGAAGCGATGGTTTCAAAGAAAATACCAACGAAGGGTGTAGTTTGCTTGTTAATGAAACCGCAAAATTAAAAGACGAATTTATTATTCAATTAGCGGAATTATTTATTAATTTATGATCATTCGAGGAGTCTTTTGATCTTAGGAAAAAATATTACTCTGTCTAAGGTCGTTTATAGGTTTCTTTATCGATTCATACGTTTGGTCATTGGATCCCTTTTTCTATTTTTTTTTTTTTTTTTTTTTTTTTTTTTTTTTTTTTTTTTTTGCAAAATGAGGAGTGAAGTGTGGCAGTTGAACAAGGCTGCAAAAGGGGGGTGAGCGTCTGATGGGAATATTCTTTTTCTATACTTTCGTTATTTTGGACTTGGAGTGGCTCGCGTATTTATTTAGGATCTTTTCTTCGATGTTGTAGGTAGTAGATAGCTAGGTACATCTTATTTACTCGACTAATAAAGCGTCCGGGTACCGTTCTTATTCTACTTATTCTCTTTCTTTTTTTTCTTTTTTTTTCTTTTTTTTTTGGTCCAATCTTTATTAGCAGTTCGGTCTGTACGATGTGAGAATACTTGAAATTTTTCGCCTTAAGAGACTTTTGAAATTGATTTTTCATCTTTTGGTCATCGTGTGTAATTTTTCAAGTTTTTTTGTAGTCATCTCGAAGTGATTATTGTTTATTGTTTTTCAAGTATTTTCTGTTTATCAGCCCGATTATTTTCTGCGTCACATTGTGATTAGATAGCAAAAATTATTACTCGGCTCGGTACTCGCCAAAATGAGTCAAATTTAGGAAGCAGGCTTAGATTGGTAGCACATTTGATATATATGAATGGGAATACCCTTGGGTCAAAATTTAATTGTGTCCCAAATTTGGGGAGGAGGTGCTTACTGAGGGGCTAAAATTTCAAAAATTGCGTTTCTCTAGCTTAATATCACAAATCAATTCGAAATTGCTTTTGTATCCTTTTTATCGGGTGGTTGAAAAATTAAATATTGTAAAAAATGAAAATTTTTTATTTTCCAACAAAAAATTTAAAAAATTACTTTTTCTTGTCAAATAAGTACCTAAAAATGTTTTTTACCTTAAAAAAAACGGATTTAGCACGACGATTTGTTAATTAAATGTCTTTCAATTAGTTTCCAAATTGATTAGATCCAAATTTATTTTTCTGAATCGAACAAAATTTTAGGGCTAATGTTAAAAATAAAAAAAAAACAGTTTTTTAACTAAAGAAAAAATTTTCAAATCATAATCTTTGTCGTTTGTAACTCTTCTATCGTCTGGTAGAGGGCCAAAAGTGGTTTCGAATCGAATTAATGTTAGGCTATGGAGACATAGAGACAAATCGTACCGTGTGGGCGTAAATAAGAGAAAATAAGGATTATTTTGAATGCTATCCTGGTTTGAAAACCTCCATCTCTCTAGCTCCTCCCCTTTTTGAGTTGGGGTCATTTATAAACACAAGATTTTTTGAATCTGTACACACCTCTAATTTATAATTTTATTCGCAGTAGTTTTATCTTCCCACCAACATTTCAATTTCCTAGCTCAATTTGAAGGAGAGTTGTGCCCGAAGCAAACTCAAAACATAATGATAAAAAAACATTACAAGCGATGCTTTTTTAGCCTGATTTTTGAGATACATTACAATCATGAGAATTGAAAAAAAGCATTGCAGGTAGGAAGGGTTCAATGGCACATTAAGGGTCTCTACAGACGGGTTATACCTAATTTCAACTTCTTAGCCCAATTTTGAGAGGAGTTATGCGAGGAAAAAACTTTAAAAATTGGTAAAATTGACCAAAAATCCACATATTTAGGGCTGTGAAGGGGTGAAATAGGGCTGAAGAGTTGAGACCCACAAAAAGCACATTCAAAGCCCCTGCTAAATGTACATACCTAATTTCAAGTTCCTAGCTCAATTTGTAGGGAAGCTATGTGAGGAACAAACTGAAAAAACTGAAAAAATGAGAAAACCCGATCAAAAAACCACTTTTTTGGGGCTGTGAAGAGGTAAAACGAAGCTAAGAAGTTGGAATCTCCAAAAGGTACATCTAGGGCCCCAACTGAACGTACAGACCAAATTTCAATACATCTGCTCCCCAATTTGGGCACTACCTAATTTTGATCCGAGGTCATCCCCACTCCGGAACATCAAATCCATCATCAATCGAAGCCTATTTCTCAAATTTTATCGATTTTGTTGGCTATCGAGCTGAGTGAATAATTTTGAGTGAGGGGGGGGGGGGGGGGGAGGAATAAAATAAATAAAAA
>FIZR01032035.1:0-20400 GCA_900060175.1 Ferrisia virgata | reverse complement strand
TTTTTGAAAAAAAAAAAAAAAAAAAAAAAAAAAAAAAAAACATAGTTTTTCGTTATTTACGCCCCCCAAAATGGTACAGGACTTCGGTCAGAGAGAAGTGGATTTAGTCCAAAATAGTTGGGCAGTTTTGCATAGCAGTGCTACCAGCTTGGAAAATAATGTTACGATACTAAATTGTGAAATTTTGTCATGAAAATGAGCATTATTTTCAGCTTTTATCAAAACTATCCAACTGTTTATACTGAAATTCATTTTTCTGAGCTGAAAAATTTTTTGGGCGCTTTTTGAGACCACGGTCCAAAATTTCGATTTTTGCGATTTGTAATTTTTCGAATCCAGCTGAGATTGACAGGGGATTTGATATTCGGCAATGGGGGTTGACTTGAGTTTAAAATTCAATTGTACTCAGATTTAGGAGAAGGGATGCTGAGTCACCGAAAATACAAAAAATAATGTTTTTTGAGCTGATCGATAATTAATTCAAAGTTGTATAATATATCCAAAAATCAGCTTCCTACTTCAGCTAGTAGGAAAGATATGAGGGTTTTTTGCCTTTTTGACTTTGAAAAACAGAGCTATTTCTCCCATATCTCCCCTCCAAATTGAGCTAGGAAGTTGGAATTTGGCGTGTACATATAATATAGGTCTAGATGTTCCTTTCAGGAGTTTCAACTTTTCACCTTCGTTGCACTTCCTCACAGCCTCAAATATGTAATTTTTTGATAGGTTTTTCGCATATTTTGAGTTTGATTTCCGCATAACTTTTCTCTAAGTCGGCTAACTCCTTTTTAGGATTTCGACTTTTCAGATCTATTGCGCTTCCTAAAAGCTTAGAAATATGGTTTTTTGGATGGGTTTTCTTATGTTTCAAGCTTGTTCCTCCGATAATTCCCCTCCAAATTGAGCTAGGATGTTGAAATTTGGTATGTAGACTTATTATAGGTAAGTTTAAGTGTGCCTTTTGGAAGTTTCGACTTTTCAGCCTCATTGCAACCCCCCTCCCCCCCGTCACGTGAAAATTACCCTCATTCCAATCCTGTAAAGAGTTCTTCGATTCTTCGTCCCTTCGATAGACATAGAAAAGTTTTGATAAATCGTGAAAAGAAATCTTACCACCTGTCAGTATGCAATTTTTATAAGTAAATCATTTGTTAGGTGAACACGAGTACTTACACCACTCCTCAGAAAAATGTACGTATGAATTTATAACTTCAGATATCGCTGTCATTATGTAAATTACCTGAAATTCTAACTCCATAAAAGGACAACCAGTTCCAAGCATTCAGGGATTTTCCTCTTTTTGACCTTAAAAAGGGCTGCTCCTCTCCTATTTCCCTACCAAAATAAGCTAGGGAATTGGAATTTGGTATGTACATTCATTAGAAGTCGTAGATGTGCCTTTTGGGGGTCGCGACTTTTCAGCTGCATTGCATCCCCTCTCAGCCCGGGAAATATGATTTCTTAGTCAGGTTTTCTCATTTTTTTTTGAGTTTTTTGAGTTTGTTCCTCGAATAACTCTTCTCTAAATAGAGCCAGGAAGCTAAAATTTGGTATGTACATTTAGTAAGGACTGTAAATGTGTCTTTTGGAGGTCTCCACTTTTCACCCATTCACAGCCCCAAATTTGCGGTTTTTGGTCGTTTTTTCTTGGTTTGTGAGTTTATCCTCGCATAACACCCCTCCAAATTGGGCTAGGAAGTTGAAATTAGATATGTACAGTCAGTGAGGACCCTAGTTGTGCCTTTCTGGGGTTTGACTTTTTAGACCAATTGAACTCTTCCTGTCTTGAATGCTTTTTTTCAATTCTCGTGATTGTAATATGTCACGAAAATTAGGCTGAAAAAGTATCGCTATGCGAAGCTTTTTTTTTTTCTTTTTATTTGTATATAACGAGTTGCTCCATTACTTATGATTTTTTTTTTTGAAAATTTGTCAAAATTTGTAAAAAAACAAACTTTAGTATGTAGCTGAAAAGTTTTTAGTTTTTTCGTTTTTTAACATGCTCTTTTTAACCATCTAAATTTCATATCGGTGTTCATAATTTGAAGAATATTTCCGCGCAGAAAGTAATTTCAGTGAAAAAAGGAGTGAAACAAGCAATTTTACTCAAACGCAAATAAACTTTGCAGCTTTTAAAAAAAAACTGGTAGAAATGTGTCGCTAACAAATGTACGTAAATTATGAAACCGTCCAAACATGATACACGCGCCGTACGCCCTTTACACAAAATACGTGAAAAATGATAATAAAAAATAACGAGAATTACAACGTATAATGTATATGTATAGGTATGTAATATGTATACCTACCAACAGTAATATTACCACACAACAACACCAACAACAACAACAGCATCATCATCAACAACAACAACAACAAATAAAAACAACCAGCACGAAGAATTTTAATTATTACTCGCGTTAAATAACGATTCTTACCTTCAAAAAGCACTCGTCGTTGTCGTACTTGCGGTATTCGGTAGCTGTGTTTTTTTTTCTCGCGCACCCCCTTGTGTATACACACAATATGTACATTGCACACACATACCTACCTAGCTAGCTACGTAAGTAAAGTATATGTATATAATACGTACAAAATACATAGTGTAACCGTACAGAACATTTTAATTTGATTAATTACATCACGAACACAAATCGTAAAAGCTCGCTATATTACACGTATACTTTGCATATATAATAAAAACTCTCCAACCGACAAAATTACACTTCTATTGTAGCTATCTACGTGTAAAACATTCAACTAGACTATTTTTCATTATACGTTGAAGGATATATAAGACACAGGAAAATGTGAAAAAAAAAAAAATAGACGAAAAAGGTCAACATCTCCAGCTGCTGTGAGCTAGTTTTGTTTCAGAATAGTCGCATTCGTCTTATTATGTATTATTTTCTAGATTTTAGGATATTTTTTTTCAGCCATGGCATGTATAACAGTACTCGAATACTATACGATTGGATCTCTTCCAATGGATATCACAGATGAGGAGGGGGCATCAGAGAGGTTGATTAGTCACTGATTTAGAGTCTACCCATTTATTTTTACCTTCATTAGTATTCAGTTTTGACTTTGGTCGCGGTATGCAGTGTTGAGTGCGTGGTTCTAGAGGGGTGATGGAAGGGGGGGGGAGTTCATTAATTAGGTCACTGTTTAGGAATAAAATGAGTATGTTATGTCGTCCAGTCATCTAAATGAAAAAATATTTATGCTGCTATTGTATAGTACTAACGAACTCGATAATACCTTTTTTTTACAAGTTCCAACATAATAGGCTTTAGCAGATCAACATTTTAAATGTCTAAGAGATTGCCGAATAAGCTAGAAAAGTGCTGCAGGCATTTTATCCATCTTGAGTACAGATTATTGTTAATGGTGGCGGGAGTCAAATTCAGCTGTACACTTTTTGTTCATATTTTTGGCAGATTTTTAACAAAACTCTGTACTACGATGGTTAAGACCAACATTTATTCATTTGATCCAATATCGCCCGACTCTTGACAATATCTTTGAGCAAAACTACTTTTGAGGAGACAAGAGTTTACCTGAAGCAAAGTGGAAGTATAAAATGCGACGAAACAACTCGAGAGCGTCTCAAAATACATTTTTTTGGTATACTTCAGAGGGTGGCAACATTGTGAAAAATTTTGTAATGAGGCCATGGGAGACTATTTTAATGAGTTATGGCGCGATTTTGTTCATACAATTTTTTATTCAAAAGAAAGGGATACTTTTTGAACACACTTCGTAGGTCCTAGGTGTGCCTTTTGAGGGTTTCCACTTTTTAGCCTCGTGCGCCCTCTCACAACCACGAAAATTTAGTTCTTTGGTCAGTTTTTCTTATTGCAAGCAGCTCTTCCGAAACGAAGATGCGAGCTGTGGTTTGTTTCTTGTATATGAAGCAGGCATGTAGGTTTAGCGGAGTTCTAAATGAGGCCTTTGATGGTCCAAATTATACACTTTAAAATCACCTTCTACTCCTACTACTGGGTGGCAAAATGCATTGTGATTTTTTTCCAATCCACATAATTCTAGTATTTTAGAAGAGAATCGGGCTTAGAATCTCTTCTCCTATAAAATAAAATTTTAAGAAAATTACGTCATCGGGATCTGCTCGGAGGCATAAGAACTAATTAACAGCCCCGGATTTAGGATATGTGAGGCCTGCAGTTAATAGCAGTTTTGAGGGGAACTCTTTACCGCCGCAGTAACCCCTCCCTTATCCCCGCCACCAGTATAGTTTCTCATTCGTTTGGTGGGCACATGAAATTCAAAACGTTGATATAAAAATGAATTTATTCGATTATATTCAAAAACAAATGCCGAGACAATATTCAGGAATGCAATATGGTCTTTTTCAGGAAGGGACGAGAAGCAAAATTCAATGCAATTCTTCTCATAATGAACGATGATTCTGACGGTAAGATTGTAAAATTTTTTGCGGAAAACTCAATTTTAATGGCCGAAGAATGTAATTTTTAGAAAAATTTGATCAATTTATTCACCCTCTGAATAGTTTGGGCCAGAAGAAAGGTTGAGGCTTCAACGGAATTTTCCCGCTCAAATATAGCTTTAACTTCATTCACACTAATTGATTCGATGAAAGTTTTCAGTCACGTTGGAGATAAAACATGAAACACTGTTGATGGTTCACTAATAACATTTTTAATTTTCCTCAACATTTCAATCTAAAATCATAAAATAAGTCTACTGATGTCAGTTCAATGATGACATGACACTGTTGATGGTCTTCTAATAACATCTCTAATTTTTCTCAACATTTTGACTTGAAATTACAAAACCAATCCTTCATAAAATAAGTCCACTGATGTTAGTTCAATGATGACGTCACACTGTTGACGGTCCACTGATGTCATCCAATGATGACAGTCAACTGTTGACGGCCAATTGTTGACGACTTTTCCAGAATGCGCTATTGAACACCTTTTGATGTTAATACCGAATAGGGCTCCTAATTGGGAGGCGGGCAAGGCTGCAACTCTCCCGGTCCTCCTTTAATTTGAGTCTGCTAATTAATCACTTTTAGATCACCAAAGGTAGTTAAACGTTTCATTCGACACTCGCATACATTTTTGAAAAAATTGAGCGCCTGTTTTCTAGATTCCCATTTTGGTCAGGTTTCTCATCACTATTGAGTATCATGTTCATGGATAGAGAGTTCGAGACTTCGAATAATTACAAAACACGCCGAGAGAATATGTTGTGCTCGAGATGGAAAGTAGCTTTCAACGGTGAAATAGCTCAGCGTCGAATTCGTTTATTTGTGTAAATTCGCCATTTCAGTATTTTTATCCACACTACTGGCTAAATGCCACATCGCAGACCAGTAATAAAAAATTTACTACTTTTAAGCAATCGGTTAACGTTAACAACTTTGTTGTTGTACCGCAACTCGTGTTTATTAATTAATTAAACGATAATCGTATTTAACGTCGAAGTGACTCTCATTTGCCATTCTCAATGCATCGTGCATACGTACATTGTACATTTATGTACGTGTCTGTGTATTCGCAGCACGTTGGGTACGTACAGCGTACATTATGTCTTTGTAATACACGTACATACATAGTATATCTATACAAGTACCTACGTACAGTATAAATGACTACACCGAATCGCAAAGTGGTTTTTACTCAAGTGCCAACATTTGCACATTCATACCCGTGTACACAAGCCGATGTAAAATAGTCCAGATACAAAAGCACTGCACACATACACATACATATATAACCATCCAGCAGGCGACAAGAACAATAGCATAATTTGCGAGTACGTACACATGTAATGACCTCCTTGTCGACACCTCTGGCGTGTTGTATACAGCACACACACACACATACAGATTCACTTTATAATTGCGCGCTAACGCGGAAAACCGAAAGAGGGATGCAAGTCGGTATAAACTGCATCGCATGTACGTTTGTACCTCGTATAGGCAAAAGCGGAGGGATTGGATACTCATCCTCATCGTCGTCGTCCTTTAGATGGGTGTATGCCGCAAGTTATAGTATACTGACTACCACTGAAATACCCACCTAGTACCTAGACCTACGGACAAAGACGCCGGAATACTCGTATTATACCGTCTGTTCGCAGTTTAATACCGGACAAGGCTTTGTTTTGAAAACAGAATTCTTCACGGTTTGCATTCCGCAGCGTACACACAACGAGTCGCACCCCTTTTCGAAATAATTATTACGCTGCTTTCGAATGTGTAGGTAGATAGGTAAGCTGAAAACCGTCCAAAATAGGGAGCTTCGTCAGCATTTTAACAATACACCATCGTCGTCGTTCTGCTAAAGGCTCGATGCGCTCGCGAAGAGGTGCGAAACGATTTTAATTCACAATCAAAACAAAACTATCGCTTATTTCTTGTAGGCATACGTATACGTTACGTATACCTACTTTGCTGTTTAAATAGCGTACAAAAACGACGTGGAACAAAAAGTTCACCTTTTTGAAAGTCTGATACGGTTTGGATTTTCGTTGTTTAGTTGATTGTTGATAAAGATAATCTGCTCCCTTATTTTACTCGTTTTATGCACAGGATACAAATATGTAAATGAATTTATTAGGATGAGCGTTGCTTTTTGACCCCGATTTTTTGTAAAATATTCGAGATTCGTGAATTGTTCTATTCATAAAAAATTTCAAAATTCTAGCTCGATATGTGTAAAATTTATTCAAAAATGAAGAAAAACTAACCAAAAAAACTAATCCTTTGAGGTTGTGAGAGGGTGCACTAGAGCTTAAAAGTTGTTACCTTTAAAAGGCGCATACACAGGATAACTAGTAAATTAATTCACCAAGCTGTTAACCTCAATGGCGTATCTATACAGGCAAATTCCACCTGAACAAGCCGCTCTCATGCCAGGAAGAGGCACAAGCGAACAGATAATGAATGCTCGGAAAATTATCCAAAAGTGCAGAGAGTTAAACATACCTGTACCGATGTGTTTTATCGATTATGCCAAAGCTTTTGACTACGTGAATTGGAAGAAATTCTTCAAAGTTTCAAGAGAAATGGGAGTCCCTGCTCGTATAGTAGATTTGAAGAAGTCCTTATATGACTTCAATTCTATGGTGGTAAGAGTTGATGGTGAAGAATCTGAGGCTTTACAAGCGGAACAGAGAGTGCGTCAAGGATGCATATTGATCAAAAACCATGAAAACCTGTTGAAAATTGAATGAAAATTGACCCAAAATGTAATCAAAAATTGTTGAGAATCATCGAAATGTAGGTAAAAATTTGACAGAATTGGGTAAGAAGTGCAGAAAATTGATCAAAAATCACGTAGAAAAAGTTGAAAAACTGGTAAATTGAATAAAAATCATTGAAAAGTGGGTAAAAATTTTGATGAAAATGGGTTAAAAATCCTGAATATTAATAAAAAATTATGAAAAAAATGCTAAAAAACTAGTGTAAATTGGACAAAAATATGGAAAAATTATTAGAAGTTTTTGAAAATTGGGTAAAAATTTGACGAAAATGGATAAAAAGTGCAGAAAATTGATCAAAAACTCACGATAAAATGTTGAAATTTGGGTAAAAGTTGAGTGAAAGTTGACTCAAAAATATGAAAAAAAAACGTTAAAAATTTGACGAAAATAAGTGAAATGTGCTGAAAATTGATCATAAATCACGAAAAAATGTCCCCAATTTTCACATCTTTTTCAACGTTTTTTTTCGTAATTTTGATCAATTTTCTTAACTTTTTACCTGTTTTTGTCAAATTATTATTCAATTTTCAATGATTTTAAACAATTTTAGTTCAATTTTCAACTGATTTTCAACATTGTTTCACGATTTTTGTTCAGCCTGTAGTCAAATTTTAGTGATGTTCAACCGTTTTTTGCATATTTTTTATCACTTTTTTGTTTTTTTGAATCTCGTGATTTTTGATCAATTTTCTGCACTTTTTACTTTTTTTTTCACGTTTTTACCTAGCATTCAACAATTTTTAGTTAATTATTTCCATTTTTTACTCATTTTTGGCAATTTTTTACCTAAATTTTAGTGAATTTTAACGATTTTTTTCATATTTTAGGTCAATTTTCACTTAATTTTCAACAGTTTTTTTGATTTTCGACCAATATTCCTGCACTTTTAACTCATTTTTGTCGAATTTTTACACAATTTTCAATGATTTTTAATGATTTTTCCATATTTTTGCTCGATTTATACCTGTTTTTCAACATTTTTTTCATAATTTTTGATCAATGTTCTGTATTTTTTTTTACGAAATTTTGGCTTATTTTTTCGATGATTTTAACGTTATGAATTTTTGAAATTAGATTTCAAGCCCCGCAATTTGTTGAAGGTGATTTTAATCATCAATTTCGAAAAATCATTTTGAACTTTTTTTAAAGGAAAAAATCGTAATAAATAAATATTCTTATCTTATAAATTTTTAGAGTAAGAGAAACCAAAATAATAATAAAAAAAGTGGCCTATAATAATTGAATTTTAAAACTGAATGTTGCTGTAAACAATAGAAAAAACGTCAAAATTCTCGCTTTTCTGTAACCTTACTCCGAGGAAATTTGACGCCCTCTAAATTCGCGCCTAGATAATTAAATATTTTTCGCTCATGTTAGGACTAATCATCTTTTTCGTCATTCACTGTCTTCCAGGTATGGAGATCATTTTTGCAACACCGCACTCGTTCTGATCAACATCTTCATATCGCTATCTTTGTGAAGGTTTGAATTCACCTTCATCTTGAATTGATGAATGGGAAATTCCTGTGATGTATTTCAAGTTTTTTCTCGTTACTGATTTTCATAGTGTAGGAAATTTAAAATTTTCTTATCAAAAAAATGTTCCTTATATCTCTTATTCGATGCTGTGCATCTATGTATCATATTTTTGTATTCACTTCATTTTTCGTTTTGTTTCAACAGTTTTAACAATGTAAACAGGTTTTTATCCTACTATTGGTCTCGCATGGTCGAGTTAGCGTATGCCATGTACTATGGTAACTTGTTGTAATATAGTATCCGATTACGGACAACAACTGCAGCAGCTTTTCTCACTGTATAGGGTGATTCGAAGAGTATGACTAAGGTAAACATCTCGATCTTCTTTACACTGACTGAAAAATTTTATCTTTTCATCTGTAGCATTCCTTGTCTCGTCGTTTGTAGAACGTATATACCGGTATATTTTTTGCATGCCATTCTGCAGAGACTTATAAAACAGCCGAAGTCTGCAATTGTCGGTGACTTAAGGAACACAAAATCAAGCTAGTTTTTGTTGTTTGAAAAAACACGCATCGAATATACCACATGGTCAAGTTCACCCATCAGGGGTAGAATTTCTGTAAATTAATTACCATCGTTCTTAATCCCGGATACGCTCATCTTTGGCTTGAAACCACATCCATACGACTGCGCGAATAGATCCTTGTTTTATTTATTCTTCATTTCCTACCACAAAATCACGTCTTCGAACACCAGTCGAAACACCCTATGTACATATAAACAAGAGTAGGTTCTATATATACGAGAATACAAGTTGATCTCACGTTATGTTGCGGTGGTCTGGCTAGTTATATGTTTGGTTTTTACTTCACCCGAAGACACATAATAATTATTGTATACCGCACGTATGATGTACGAGTATAAAAAAACGAGGTGTCGTATTTAATTTTCGGTCAACTTTTTCTCATTCAAAAACAACGAATTCATCGAAAACGCGTACCTCGTACCCAATCCTGTATTAGATAATTATCTAGACGATAAAATGTCGTCGGTTGGTTCGGTCGTTCTTTCGTCCAGCAGCAGCAGAAACACAAGTCGTCGTTAAATCTAAAAGGTAGTATTCTTGTGAACATTCTAAGAAACGAGTTAGACTTCGATTAACGGACCTTTCAAGTTGTAGATATAACAAAAGCCGACTGCGATGTGTACGTCTTTAAGGGCGTAAAGCTAATCAAATCGCTTGATCCGAATCTTACACACGTACCACGTTCGCTCGTCTACTTA
Organism: Ferrisia virgata; assembly: GCA_900060175.1. Classification (NCBI taxonomy): domain Eukaryota; kingdom Metazoa; phylum Arthropoda; class Insecta; order Hemiptera; family Pseudococcidae; genus Ferrisia; species Ferrisia virgata. The sequence goes on along the minus strand of FIZR01032035.1, from coordinate 10,377 downwards.
TGCTGCATCGAGTTTGGGGATTCGGTTCGCAATTGTTTTAACGATCTGATAACGTCGACGATAAGATTTTATGAGCTGTGAAATTGAATCCGTGCTTGTACGAACGCGTTTGGTGAAAATGGGCCGCAGAATGAATATCGTTGAAAATTTCAACCTGGTGCATTATTCGGTGCAAGTGTATGCAGTGGAATGCACTGTACTCGTATTAGGCGTAGAAGCTACGTTATATTGTAATGGGAAAATTGTGAAATTTTTCTCGAGTACCAATACATCGATGGTTGAATATTGTACGTATACATACCTATTGACTATAGTCGACGTAATTAATCTGGTAAAAGTTCACGTGTAATATCCGTGCTTGCTGAGCGGATCATGTACGAGAAGGGTACACGATTATGTAAACATTGCAGGGTTCTATGTGTGTAGGAAAAAAAAATAGAGGAAAAAGAGCTTATAATACCATAGGTACTACATGCTATGCAGATTATGGATGAATAACAACAAAAAAAAAAAAACATCGCGCGAGTTCGAATAAGAGAGACGGAGAGATCAACACGAGTAAACAAAGCATTAGAATCGTTAATTCTACGTATGTACATGCATAGGCTTCCTTTAGGCTATCGATACATCGTTATTATCCGGTTGCGAGCTAGCTAGTTCGACGCTTTTTTTTTCCGTCGCACATTTTTTTCCTCCCTTTCGAGTTGCAGTATATCTCGCTGTTGTAGTATTATAAAATATTGTGAGATAATTCAGATTACGCTGATTATCTTGTCTACGACGTGAAACACGGTATTCTTTACCCATAAAAAGATCATTGTTTATGTTGTGAAATGGCGTCTGCGTGTTTCGAACCCCGACGACGGTGAAGCTGGCGTTCATTCGTGGCTTGTGTAAGCGTAAGATTAAAAAGCGTGTTTATGATGTGCCATATACCACGCTACACTACACGACCGTATTACTTATGATCAAATAATTTACTATTATTTTTCAGTCTGGATTTGTGTATACGTGGAGATGGTTTCGGTACTAAATGATTTATAATGTGTAATTTAAAAAAAAAAAAAGAAAAGAAATTACCAAGTACTTTAACTGATTTATTAAAGCGAAGCGACGGTTATATTTGATGAGAAAAACGTGCTTTATTTTTGACTTTTGAGTATCTATTTCGAACCATTCATAGTGTAAATTTGAGCTGAAATTGAAGTGCATTTTTTGGCATGTACCATTAGGGTGGATTATCTTAGGTAATAAGGAATGAGAACTTTGAAAAATACTTTGAAAAAATGAAGATGGCAGTGGTTGATTTTTAAGCTTATTATATGCATTTTTGATTATTCCACCACAGACGTCATAGAGTTTAGAAGTAGCATTAGCATAGATATGTAGTACGGGCAGATGCGAATCATCGAGCTTACATACCTCGATGCCCAGCATTTACACCGTTTAATGCGAGATTTTTCGTTAAAGAAGTGCACAATACGCGAATTAGTTGATGGGCCCGCTAGGTATCTATGAGTATCAGATCGATGATGCCAGTTTGATGGTACCACTCGAAGCCCTCCTTCTACCCATTGGTGGGACTATGCAGGAATCTAAAAGTACAACAAATGAATAATTTTTAAATTTTGATCCAATCATCAGTTCAAGTAATTTACCTTGAAGACAAAAAGTTTTCCTACAAATTTCGTCATATGCACATTTAGTCTGTCTTCATTATTGAAGGAACAGCATTCATTTGACTGTTATAAACCGCTTCGAATACTCTAGATGGTAAAATTTTGTACATGACCAAAAATGCAGCCAAAAATTGTCTACTACAACACCTGTCACTCAAAATTACGAGGATGGGCAAATTTTGTGTTCTCAAACTATGGCATTGCCTCTTTAGCCCCATGTAACATTTTGAGAACAAAAAATTTGCTCAAATTGTGGTTTCGAATGATAAACTTTGCAGCAGGCAATTTTTCCTGCAGTTTAGCTTGTACATTAAATTTGTCCTTATTAAGTATTTGAAGGAGCGTATAAAATTCAAACGAATGATCTCCCTTCGAGAACGGAGGTAGTCAAAAACGTGTACAAGTCAGACTTTGCAGTAACATTTCCATCTGCAAGGTCTGTTACTTGAATTGATGACTAGATCAGAGTTTTGAAATTGTTCATGTGTTTTATTTATGACAGGCTGTCCACCTGGATAACTGTAATTTCAGGACAATCTGTAGGCAACAGGTTGTCCTAAGTTATAGGTTGTGTGCCTGAAAGATGAGTAATGTTGGACAACCTCTTTTGACTGCATAACCAGGTTGTTTCGTAAGAAAACTGTTGTTTCAGAACAATCTGTAGTGAACTGTTTGTCCTGAAGTACTGTTTGCCCATTTGGACAAATAACTATGTCAGACAACCTTTCCAGTCTTCATAACTGGGTTGTCCTGCAGGACAACTGTTATTCCAGGACAATCTGTAGGGAACAGTTTGTCATAAATCACAGGTTGTTCACCTGCACAATCAGCAATATTGAACAACCTCTGTTGTCTCCAAATCCAGGTTATCCACCTGGACAATGAGCGGTGATGGACAACTTCTCTTGTCTGCAGAACTAGGTTGTCGTACTCGCCAACTGTTGTTTCAGTACCATCTCTAGTGAACAGTTTATCCTAAATTACAGGTTGTCCTCGTGGACATTGAGTAATGTCGGACAACCTCCGTTGTCTGCAGAACCAGATTATCCTACTGGACAACGATCGTTTCAGTACCATCTCTAATGAGCAGTTTGCCCTAATAAACAGATTCTCTCCCTGGACAACCTCTCCTGTCTTCATAACTAAGTTGTCCTACAGGACAATTGTTACTTCAGGGCAATCTATAGCAAATAATTTGTCCTAAATTACAGGTTGTCCACCTGGACAATCAGCAATATTGAACAACCTCTCTTGTTTTCATATCCTGGTTATCCACCTGGACAATGAGCGGTGTTGGACAGCCACTCTTGTCTGCAGAACTACGTTGTCGTACTGGCCAACTGTTGATTATGGATTATCTGTAGTGAACAGTTTGTCCTAAATTGCAGGTTGTCCTCGTGGACATTGAGTAATGTTGGACAATCTCCTTTGTCTGCAGAACGAGATTGTCCTAGTGGACAATTATCATTTCAATACCATCTCTGATGAACAGATTGTCCACCTGGACAATAAGCAGTGCTGGACAACCTTTTCTGTCTTCATAACTAAGTTGTCCAACAGGACAACTGTTATTTCAGGACAATCTATAGGAAATAATTTGTCCTAAATTACAGGTTGTCCACCTGGACAATCGGCAATGTTAGACAGCCTCTCTTGTCTTCATATCCAGGTTGTCAACCTGAACAATGGGCAGAGTTGGACAACTTCTCGTGTCTACAGAACCAGGTTATCCTACAGCACAACTATCATTTCACGACAGTCTGTAGTGAAAAGTTTGTCCTAAATAACAGGCTATCCATCTGTACAATCAGCAATGTTGGACAACCTCTCATATCCGCATAACCAGGTTGTCCTACTGGACAGCCGTCATTTCAAGACAATCTGTAACGAACAGTTTATCCTAAAGTACAGGTTGTCCGCCTAGACAATTAACTATGTAGGACAATCTTCATTGTCTGCATAACCAGGTTGTCCTAGAGGACCACTGTCATTTCAGGACAATCTGTAGTGAACAGTAGATCCTGATTCTCTAAACAAGGAGGTCATCCAAAATTACTCACTCGCAAGGTGGACTCCCTGCAATGTAGGACAAATTGTCTACTACAGAGTGTTCAGAAACAACAGTTGTCCAGGTGAACAACCAATTGTCCAACATAGTTATTTGTGGAAACAAAAAATTGGTACTTCAGAACAAACTGTTCACTACAGATTGTCCTGAAACAACGGTTTTTTTTTTATGAGACAACCTGGTTATGCAGCCAAAAGAGATTGTCCAACATTGCTCATTGTCCAGGCGGACAACCAGTAACCTGGAATGTTGCGACAACCTCCCTTGTTTGCATAATCGGGTTGTCGCACAGCGATGTTGGACAACCTTTCTTGGTCGTAGAACCAGGTTATAGTGAGTGAGGTAAAATAACCAGAAATGTAAGAAAATTGGGTCTGGAAATATCTTTGAGAAGTTATGAAATCCAATTTGAAGTGACCAGCCAACAAAGACATCCTGCTTAATTACTTATTTCACACTTACTTATCCACTGATTCGGAAGTAAATAAATTTATGTAATCTCATATCCAAAGAACTAAAAAAATTACATGTATGTAGGGCTGTCGAAGTTTTATTAATTTATTTTAGAATTTTCAGCCCAATTTATCAATGAATTTTACCACTTCATGTAAAATATTGAGCAACGAGTTAAAATTGATTGATGATTAATTTGTTGTTTGTTTGGTTTGTTTTAGGTGAGTACCTGCATCATTTTCATTTTAGAATGAAGTCTACGTGTAAGTGAGTTGTTTTAAAATTTCTATGATTCGTGGAGTCGGAAGCTGTGACTTTATTCCAGTCACGATCGCGTCGTACGGATACTTTTTGTACAGCTTTGTACGCCTGATACTTTTCATTCGTCGAATATTCGCCTAAAAGCACTTTAAAAAAATCATCACATCTCTCCGGCGCAATGTAACAAGTGCAATAAGCATACCTAGTTAGCGAGGCGAGGTATGCCAATGAAACATGGATAGCTTATAATATCCGCGCACGTAATCTATCTCTTAACGAGCAACACAACAATAACAACGCATAGTTAGGTACTGGGTATTGGTGGGTACACGTCATCTCCGCATAGCGAAATAAAGATATTAAGTCTGGTATAGCGTGTGCGGGGTATAATTACAATGTGGACGAGGTTTGTGGGACCTCCTTCTAAACGAGCTCGCCGGGTATTTCGTCTGCCAACTGTATCTTCGATGGAGAATCCACGAAGCGGAGAGGCTCTGTCCAATATAGGTACATAACATCTTTATTAACGATACGATACGATACGATGGTTATAAGTATACTTTAGAAAAAAAAAAATCTGAGCTGAAACCGCGCCACGCCAGCCAGGTACCCAGAGACCTACGAGTTAAATAAGATATCTCAGTCGGTGATTTTTAACATCGCCGCACCGCCCAGTTGTATAGTGTATAGTGTACATATAGTGAGATCTCTCTCAGCATGACCAATCAATCCGTTTCTATGAATACCTTACACCTTGTACAGCTGCTTCTCGGCTTTGCTTTTTTTTTTTTCATCCGACCAGGCCGTGTTAACAAACGAGTATACCTATCTACCTACCTACCTACCTACCTACCTACATACGTCGTTTAGACGTGGTGTAAATATCGGGGCTCAGGTTCGCGAAATCTAATTAATATGTACCCTTGGTGGCGAGCGCACGCGGCCATAATACTGCTTTCAATTATTATAATCGTCGCCACAGTATACATATGCGGATATCTGCCACTACACACAGTGCTGGTGGCGGTGGCTGTGTCTGGCCAAGAATTAACGATAGGTGGAGACTACATACTTACTTATCTGCTACTACTACTAGATGCTTTGAATATGTATCCCATACAATTACAATAGCTTAATTGTCGTTATACACGCGGTTATCGTATTGGTAATGGCTAACTAGTTTTTATCTTAGTTTAATTGCCTTGTTTAGAAGTGTTATGCGGATAACTTGCTCGTATTATAGCGTTGATTAGAGAGATAAGAAGTAAAACTAGCGGCGGCGCGATGCAATACACTATGCTTCGCTGCTTTTGTTTAATTGGAAATCGACACCAGAGACCGAGAGTTCGGTTTTGGACGACCTGCTGCTGCTATTCGTATTGGTATAGGTGGAGGAATACGTGTGCAGTATGATACGGGGAGTGGAAAGTTGTCAAGGTAGTCTGAACAATACGTTTCGAGTGATATATGAGGGATACGATGAATCATGTGTACCTAGTTTTTTCTATTATAATATTAGTACAGTTTCTGTGTGTATTATGCTTTATACGATGAATACGCCGAACACCTTCCTTGTAGGTAGGCCTATCTTTTTTACGATTTTTTTTTTTTTTTTTTTAATACATGTAGTGTGATAAAATCGGTGAATGAGGTGTTGAGTATTATGAGCTTTGCAGAGCGACCATCTGCGGTGTTGTCGAATTTCCGGTATATTGTTCGGCGTGTGTTGGAAGGATTATGAAAATTTCAAAGCGATCGTTTTCACGCAACAGAGTGTCGTTTATTTTTCTAAATACTATTTTTTTTTTTTTATGGGATCTTACGTGAAAAATTCAAATATTTTTACACGATGATGATTTGAGCTCAAAGTTGAACATGAACTGCTGTGTACTCAATTTTCATTCCGCACAAATTGTATGCAGTTTGAATTAACGCATCTCAGTGAAATAATTAATCTTGGAAGTGGCATTCAGAAAGTGAAATTACTGCGTGTAGTTGTGTGTTTTACAGTGGGTCGAAAAAAACAAAACGTACTTTGGATATTGACCAAACTCACACAGATGGTTGACTTTGAGTTGAAAACCTATCATACAAAATTTTGTGACCCTAAAATGTAGGAGGGTAGAGCTGTGGGTCCCTAATCCTCTAAAAGTGATGTAGAATCTTAGCACAGAGTTGAAAAATTCGATAACTTGAATTTTTTCGTCTCCCTGCACTATTTGCATCTCGATTCGAAACCACGATAATGGGTCCAAAAATTTTTCTGCTTGGAAAAGTAAATTCCAATTGAAATTGCTCAAAAGTTTCGCTTTGCCGGGCTGCCGATTGTAAAATTGACTTTTAGGTGTAAAAATCGAAAATTTCCTGATAATTATGGCAATCATTTCAACGATTTTGGAATTAAGGGGTTGGCTGTCCTGTAACGTGAAATTTTTGAGCTATTTCAATTTGAATTCACATTAGAAGTTCAAAAATAGGAATAGTATATATATTTGAACTCGAAGTGATAATTGACGACAAGTTTTTATCATTATCTTTCTTTTCAGCGGTTTTTAAAAAATGTCACTTTCAGTTCTTTTCACGATTTTTTGAAACACTACGAAGACAATTTTGTTTGAAAAACGCTCTCTTGAAATGGATGTAGATCATCAGTTTTAGATGATTCAGCGCAATATTCTAATTTTATCCTCCATTGACGATTTTTCGACGGTGCTTAAAAAAATGGGTTTCTCGTGCCATTTCAAAGATTTTTTCCCATCATTAAAATTTTTTTTTTTTCAGTAGATCCGCAGTAAAATGGACCGAGTACATTTACCTTCGTCCATTTGAGATCTATTTTCCCCACCTTTGTCCTTCTCAAGGGGGTTTCTCAACTTTGATTTTCTACAATGGATGAAATGTGTCCCTTAGAGTGCATATTTTTTCAGAAATTTATTTTCTTTATTTTCAACAAATTTATTTTAAAATACGTAAGGAGACCTGCGAATGTTGGATAAAATGGGGGGGGGGGGAATTACCTTTATGGTTTTTTCAGAAAATCGTGAAAAAACGCGAAATATAACATTTTTTTGAAACCCCTGAAACGAGCGGTAATAATGAATAATTTTCGTTGATGATTATTTTGTAATAGAATATGTGTAATAATTTCATTCTTGAAAAAAAATGTTTAAAAAAATTTTTATTCGTTTTTTTGAAAATGCTGGATCTTTAAACGAGTTTTGCAAGTAAAAAAAAAGTTAAGGAGCTGAAATTTTTACGACATCCTTTTGAGATCATTTCCCAACTATTGTGACCCCGCCATTTGCATCTTTCTTAAAAAATCAAAATTCGCCTCCCCTGTGTATACTGTGTAGGGAAGAGGAGGAGGGGGTATGCTGATTATCGTTGAATAGTGTTATGTGTTTTTAATTTACTCTTTATTAGCCTGATTTTCTGTGTCACATTGTCCATTAAAACCAAGCTGATACAGTCTTATCGACCTATGAGGGATGAAGAGAGGAGGGAGGGGATCAACAAAATCGATTTTGGGATCCTAGAAAACCATTGTAACCATTTCGGCCATGTCAGATATTTATTTCTTATTTTTTTGGAAATAGGCTTAGATTAGCGGCGGATTTGATATTTTCGACTGGGGTTGACCTCGGCTCAAAATTCAGCTATGGTAAAGTGGGATGAAGAAATGTTTCTTTTTGAGCAAATCGATAGAGAATCCAAAGTTGTATAACATATCCAAAAATCAGCCTGTCAGGTCACTTTGGAGGAAAGATATGAAGGTTTTTCTCTTTCTCGACTTTGGAATAGGACAGTTTTTTTCCTGTCCCTTCTTCAAATTGAGTTAGGAAGTTGAAATTTTGAAATTAGGGGTCCTAGATGTGCCTTTTGGAGGGTCTCGACTTTTCAGCTTGATTGCACTCTCTCATAACCTCAAAAATGTAGTTTTTAGGTCGGATTTTCTTATTTTTTTAGCATTTTCCTCGAATTGAAAAACGATACAAAAATAAGTGAATTTTCACATCGTCCGGCTCGAAGTTCTAAGAAAACTACTTTCATCTGTTGAAGTAGCCTCCAATGGACTATAAAGAAAATTATTTAGCTGCTGAAGTTCATTTGTAGCTTTTCTAAAGCATTTTGAAAATCTTTGAAGAATATATTATTTTATTGGAGGCTCCAAAGCGTATGAAAAACGCGATAGATCGATTTATGAGATCAATATTAAATAGTAACCATGTATTTGTTGAAAAGGGTGCCCAAATATTGGCTTTTTCAATTTTTTAGAATTTTATAGAGATGCGGTGTTCAGGAAAAAAAATATCGTACAGTATTATTGTCTAGTCCTTCAAAAAAACTTGAAAAACTCTTTTAAAATTAGTGTATAATTATATTTAGGATAGAATTTTATTGTCTATTCTGTGGTTTTGAATGTAAGTGCATAATTATCCAGCTTACAGATATTAATGATCGCGCTCATTGTCGACTTGCTGTTTGTTTTTTGGAGGAGGAATTCTCATGATATGATAAATTTCATCAATGTTCCCTACGGAATCTTGTGTTCCAGCTACCACATAATTTCCAACAGAAAATACTCCTATATTTGATTTGCTGCTATTATTTCAGTGTTTGATTTGTCGTTTGCATCATTCGTGGCCGAAGCGTTACCATAGTTATTACCTGTCCTGAAAAATTTCACGTTAATTCAGTGTGGTTGTCGATGTACTCAGATTATGAATTAATATTAAAGATAGCTACGAATATAAAATATCAATACTTCATCATGGAGTTCACTGTTGAATGAAATAAAAAAACATAAAAAATCACCGATACAGTAATTAAATTTCGAAAAAACATTATCTAAAGTATGATATCGCATTAACGTATCAATACCAGCACATGCAATATGTCTCTGAATCCGATTTGACTTTTAGTTATTTTTATATTTAATGTAAGCTACGATTTTATTCGTTACGTCAACCTTTGAATTGGATCATTACATTCGGAATATTCAAAAATATCTTTGAAACATATGTTATTTGATTTATGGTATTCTTTTATGCTTGTATTTTACGTATGAGTAATCATTGGGAACAAATGTTGAATAGAATTACTCGTTTAATGGTTCCTTCGAAACTAAAAATAATCAAATTTTCAACACCATCGATATTATAAGTATTCGATAATCGAGATTTATTGAGCGTATTAATTCATTTCAGGAATTTAACCAAAATATGTATTAGAAAAATTTTCGATGAAAATTTGAAGATTAATTTACAAAAGCTACCCTAGTGTTTATTTTCTCAACGTTTATGATTCGACGAAAACTTGTACTATCATGATTAAAATTATATTTACTATGTGTAGAGAGAGAGAGAAGATTAATAATTTTGCTCAAAAATCTTCATTAGTCTTGGATTTTTTTAAATGTACATGTATTAATCATATTAGTCTAGCTCATACGTGAGACAATTTTAGACAATAAAAATGCATCACCATCGTGAAACGATATTAGAATTTGCCTCAAGAGTAGAAAAAATTCAACTTCAATAATTAATTTCCAACAGTAATAATTCTCCAATATTTAAAAATCGACTTGGGAAGGTGCTGGATTCTTAGCTTACATTTGAAAGATTTTCAATCCCTCGTCGAACTTGTTATACGTATATCCAGATACACAGCATGTAACGTATAACATGATAATATATGTTCTTATAAAGGTACGAATTTTTCTATTCGAATAAGTAACTTCACTCAAAATAATATATATTTTGACTTGAGAAACGTGTATGTGCTGGAGTATTGCACCTTTTTGAAAGAAATTAAATGAAACCATGAAACCTCTGATATGAAACAATGAAAAGTTCTCCCTTATTTTTCCTTTTTTTTTTTTTTTTTTTTTTTTTTTTTTTTTTTTTTTTTTTTTTT
>FIZR01032032.1:0-30106 GCA_900060175.1 Ferrisia virgata | reverse complement strand
TTTAGGAAGTTGCTGCAACACAATAACTATCAACAGATGGCTCAGAATCTGACTGAGTGGACCAGGTTGGGGGAGGCTTTTGCCCTAATGTAGGGCCTCGAGCACCAAGTGCTCGATCGCTGTATTATTATAATTATTATTATTACTTTAACATAGCTTCAAATGTGAAAAATAACATAACAGAGAGCGACTGATCAAGACATTTTTACCGCGAAGAAAAAAGTACTCATTTATACCTTTACTTCTACACTACATATTCGTCTCATTATAATAAGTCGCTGCAGTACGTAAAATAACCCATTAGGTCCACTTCCGCTTCTTCGATACGGTCGAATTGGTCAAATATAATCCAGGGACGTAAAGTAGATAGTACATAGTTACTAGGTAGCTGGGTACACAGTATAATGATCACAGAGAGGAGGATTTTTTCACATCGTTGATGACGATTGCCAAGTCCAAGGGAAAGTACCCGCGTAATAATAATGTAACCGCATCAATTATTATTGTTAGGCCAATACTATACAGACTTTGAAAAATAAGTTACAACGGTACTCTGTTTAATATTGTGTAATAAAGATATATCATATACATTGGTACGACAACTAATAATAATCTGTCAAAATCAACCGAGCCTTAAGTACATAAGTAGCCGAGTGTAAGTACACATATAAGTAGAGAGATGTCCGCAAATGCCAACCAAATATCGTCCAATTAAGCTATCTCCTCGTATACCATATTGATTTACAATCAACGATTATATCTACGTATTTATGACCATGCCCCCTTCCCCCTCTCCACCCTCTATCTCTCCCCAAATTGAAATAAAAAGAAAAAGGATCCCGGAATTTGACGTTTTTTCAACTTCAACTCAGTGCCTTCTTATTACTTATTACATACGATATAGGTACCTAGAGATTCGAACGTTTCAGGTAATTACTCTTCATCGTGTCCAGCAAACAAATTCAAAAACAAATGCTGACTCATTATTAAACATTGGTATACGTACAATACACAAAGTGTGCGCGCGTAACGAACTGGAATAGCTGGCGAATAGTGATTACACGCGTATCAGTTCGGTAGTTTGGCTTTTTTTTTCGCATATAGAAACGTTATAGGTACACTTGGTGACACCATCCACACAGTCCACATGCCAAAGACATAATACCAACAACATTGACTTTAAATTCCGATGCATCCATTTACATAAAATTTTTCATTTTGTCGAATATATGTATACCTACTTAGGTAAAAACAATGGCAGGTAAACCAACCGCTAACATTATATCATCAATTACTTACTCGCACACTTTGCCAGACATTTCAAGAAAACGAAAGTAATTACCTTACCTTGTTAGCTCGAATATCACGCGACATATTTCTATAATTTAATCGACAAAACGTTAAAATACTTTCTTAATTCTTTTACCATATTGTTTCGCATACGTAAAAAATGACCGAGAAATGTAAGTAATACATTTTTTTACTCCATTTATAAAACTATACAGTTGGTATACCAACCTATACGTACATACGTATATGGAATAATAAACTGTCACCTGTTAAACTCGTCAAACCAGACAAAGTAATTTCATCGTTATACTATGAACTCGAAGACTAACATAAGTGAAATTTCCTACTTCGATTCTAACATTTTAGATGTACATAAGTGAGCAACGAGCCATAGTAACACATATTATATTCTATTTTATCAGCAACTCGAGTGAAAATAAAAGTTTAATGCGAATAGTTCTTATCGTTTCTACGTGTACCTGCATACATAGGATCGGATATAGATGTGTAAATAACATCAACAGGTAATTTAGTTTTACTCGTGTGAGTGAATACATCTTATCTGTATTACGAATTAATGAGATAATATTATACAATTTTCATACGTAAAGATGATCAGTACAATGCGGTTGATTTAAACACCCACAAAGGTACTTATCAACTAAATGTTTTAATTTCATTAGCCAGGTTTTCCAAAGGGAAATCCTGTACGTTTTTAGCCTGATTTTCTACGTCATATTGTCAACGAAAACCAGGCTATTACAATCTATCGACCAACGGTGGACGAAGGCGAGGTGGAGTATCGACAAAATCCGTTTTGAGGTCCCAGGAGACCATTAGGACAATTTTCAGCCATGTCAGATATTTAATTCAATTAATTAATTTTCCCCCTGAACATTAAATTCATTTACTCTGCTCATTACTGATCAAAATCGCTCCAGCTGGATCAATCGGCTCAGTTTGGCGGCAGATTAGATAGATATGAATGGCGATGAACTTGGGTCAAAATTCAGTTATGCCCCAATTTGGGAGAGGGGGTGTTGAGGGGCCGAAAACTAAAAAATTGCCTCTTTTAAAACCAATTTATAGAGAATCAAAAATTATATAACATATCCAAAAATCAACCTCCTAGATCAATTAGGAGGGGAGATATGGGGGTTTCCTCCTTTTTGACTTTGAAAAAGGCTGTTCCTCCCCCATCTCCTCACCAAATTCAGCTAGGAAGATGAAGTTTGTATGTTCAATGTGCCTCCGGAGAGTTTCGACTTTTTAGCTCCATTGTAGCTCCCTTACAATCCCAAAAAAGTAGTTCTTTGATCGTTTTTTCTTATTTTTTAGTTTTTAAAATTTGTTTCTCATACAACTCCTCTCCAAATTGAGCTAGGCACTTGAAATTAGGTATGTACATTTAGTGGGGGGCCCTAGATGCGCATTTTAGGGGTCTTGACCTTTCAAGCCCCGCTTCACCCCTTCACAGCCCCAAATACGTGTTTTTTCTTATTTTGTTAAGTTTGTTCCTCGCATAACTCCTCTCCAAATTGAACTGGGAATTTAAAATTAGATATGTACATTTAGTAGGGGCACTAGATGTGCCTTTTAGGGTCTCGACTTTTTCAGTCCCAAATATGTGGTTTGTTGGTCGATTTTTCTAATTTTTAGAATCGTTCCTCGCATAACTCCTCTCCAAATTGAACTAGGAATTTAAAATTAGATATGTACATTTAGTAGGGGCACTAGATGCGCCTTTTGGGGTCTCGACTTTTCCAGTCCCAAATATGTGGTTTGTTGGTCGATTTTTCTAATTTTTAGAATCGTTCCTCGCATAACTCCCCTTGAAATTAGGTATGTCCCCCTTCTGTATAGACCCTTGATGTGCCTTTTGAGGTTTCGACTTTTTATTTTTTTTATTTTTGCGTTCAGTTCTCCAGAAGGAGAAAATTAATTACTCCATCCCCATACCGGCGAAAATTGCTAAAATTTAAAATTTTGCCAAAACTTGCCGGCTGTATTTTTTTATCAATGTTTGAATGGTTTATGGTCCAAACTGGGAGAGGTCCATTTTTGAGGATGGGGTAAGAGGAGGTGAAAAATTAAAAGGTAGAAAAGTTTCACTGCCAATCGATAGGAAATTGAAAGAGCTATAACATTCAAAAATGAACTATCTATGTCGATTACAGTCCAAGAAATCAGTCCATTTGGACCATTTTACGAATATTTCGAAAATTGCTCTTCTGTACAGGTCGTACTAATTCACCCGTAGGGTTGAAACTTAGTAGGTAGCTGACAGCAATGCCAAGAGTGTGCCTTTTGGGTGCCTCGACTCGCCATCTCTAAACCGTCCCATTACAGGTTCAAAAAACTCATTTTTTCAACGTTTCCGATTAATTGCTCATCTCTACAGGTCGCCCTAATTGAGCTAGTTCCTTGAAACTTTGTACACAGGCCGAGGAGATATGTAGGGTGTGCAGTTTCATTTAATGATCTTGGTCAAATTCTGTTTCTTGTTAGATAATCCTACAAATGAAACGTGATCAGTGATCAGATTAAAAGAAAAAAATAAGGGGGACGTTCAGGGTCAAATCTCCTACGCGAGCAAAACATGTTCACGTAGATATTTACGTATATGAAAATCTACGTTTCGAACAACGCTGAGTATACTTTCCTAAGGTCAACCTTATAATTTTGAATTATCTAAACAGAATAAAAAAAAAATTACGCCAGAGCGAAATGATTCATGAAAATAACGAAGGAGAGCAGGGTGGAAGGGGGTCATTCTAAGAGATGAAATCAAATTACAGAACATAATATTGGAGGATGAAAGAATCTCGTAAAGATGGAAGAAACAAAATCACCAAAAACTGGTCCTTCAAAACATACCTGTTAGAATGGAATGAGAAGCAAAATAAGGCCGAGTAAGAAGTTCATCAACAGCTCAGACCCATCTTCAACAAATTTCAGTCCCTTGTCCCCACAGAAATGCCATCTACCCTAGCGTATACCATTTCTCAAAATTTCAACTTCAATATTCGAATTTTTATGAAAATAAACGAAGGTTTTCAATTTTTAATGTGGGATAAATTTAACACGAATTGGGGGGGGGGGTGAGGTGCTCAGTTTTTTACAAGGGAACTACCCCAAGTGTTACACACAAAATAAAAATAAAAAAATTACAAGCATGTAGAACATCCAAAATTTTAGCTCCTGAGCTCCATAGATGGGGGGGGGGGGAGTTAAGGGAGGCAGAATATCGAAAAATTGTCAAATACCACTACTAAATTGAAAAAAAAAACGAAACAACCAGACTTGAGCTACCCTTGATAGGGGCTTCGGCCTCCCAGAGGTGGGGTAGTCGCCAAGAGATCAGTATGTAACACTGGGTGGGGGGGGGGGTATTTTCCATTTTTTTTTTTAAAGCATTTTGCATGACTAGAATTATATGATCCGAACGACTACTCTCCCTAACTCCAGGCAGCCCACATCGAGAGTAGTACGTGGTGAAAAAGTTAGCCTTTAAACGCCTTTTGAAGTCGAGTTATTTCGTTTTTTGCTATCAATTTTTCGATATTACAACCCCCATAACACGTCCATAAATGGAACTCAGGAACTGAAATTTCGGCTATGGTGGTAATTTTGAATGCTCTACAATCTTGTGAAATTTTTTTTTTCATTTGGCGTATAGCACTTGGGGTAGTTCCCATATTAGTTCTGTAGAGATACCAATGCATCAAAATAAGCGATGATGGCAAAGCGTATAAGTAGATATAGGTAGAGAGGTACTCAAGTAAACCACTGAATATTGGCTTCATAAGCAATCTATCGAGCTCGAACTGGAAAACTGCCTTGGCACTGGAAACACGAATCGCTCGTGAATTAATCATCCGCACATATTTCATATTCACAAATAATATACAGTTTCTTATTTCATTTTCATACCACAATACAAGCAAAATACTCCATCAATAGTTTTCACTTCTCAATACACATAGACGCACAAGTAGGCAGCAATTGCTCGTAGCTTATTCTACGATTAATATGCATCACACCGGAAATGCTGGTCAATATTTTATAAAAACTCGATGGCGATGGTCTTCATCACTTCTCTAAATTACGTGCCAATCTCGTCGTTAAATTAGCATACTACAGCAGCATGTAAAGCCAACCTTTAGCTCAATGCCAATCACTGATGGATGCTAATTCGACGATCGTAAATTTTTATAAATTTGGATAAAAACTTTCTCTTCAAACGAAGTACATACAGGTATATAAGATACTTTCGTGTATAATATTTTTACTTCGAATATATTCCGAAAATTATCACTTGAAATGATAAATCTTCAGAAGTACGAACCTCACACACATCAAACTTCTGTCTTACGCGATATTGACCGCGAAATAAAAAAAAAAAAAACAGGTGACACAAATACTACATTCGTCTAAATAACACACTACACGATTGCATGCACTAGAAAAAAAAACGCATTCCAACCTAGATATTAATTATAGGTTTTTTTTGGGCGTCTGAAATTTATATTGTTTGACGTAAAACGTGTATTTTAAACACTTTCTTCTCATTAGCTCATCCGTACTTTTAACGTAAAATAACCAGCGGTCAAACTGGTTTAATTCATGCCCAGTGAACTTCGTTTCTATATAAGTTCAGGGTCATTATGGACATCGTCTTCGTCTGCGAAAAATAATCTCAAAGTTGCGAAATTATCTCCAGATAGGTATACCAGACCCGGTATCGATGCCGATGCCGGTTCGTTATACAATACGACGAGACGTATTGTTTTATTCATTAATATAATGCAGCCGAAGAGAAGAGAAGAGAGCAAGGTAAATCGATGATTAATATCGTCATCTGAAATGTATACGTAATATACGAAGTTTTCTCTCGCGCGTACAACGCAAAGCAATGCAGATTTTACCGTTAAAGTAGCTAGAATTACAAACAGGTCAAGATCATCTACGGCGAGTATTACCTTTTTTTTTTTTTTTCGTCAAATTCGTCTTTTTTAAATTCCGCTGTTTAGCTCTACGAGTCTTGTATAGAAAGTGAGAAAGTTTCCAGACCCGATGATATGAGGTAAAAATTCCTACAGCAGATATCAAGTGGCCATAATTTATTCGTATTAGGACCATTTCTTTAATTGTTGCGGTTATAACGAAAAACAATCAGGACCGGAAAATGCTACGTGTTATGTGGTCATCGCCGTTACAAATGTAATCGCGGGCCCGGAAATATTGCGTACGATATGTTTGCGAATTTTACTCCAATTAACGGTTTTTTTTTTTTGGTTCGTTTTAATATAGGCCTACTAACTTAGAAATGATGTTAAAATGCGACGTTAAAAATGAAAGTGACGAATCTAACATTTTGAACTGGTGGCTGATAATACCTGCTTAATTATTTTGTATAATCAATTATAACTTTCATAATGGTTAAAAACGACAGAAAAAAACATGGAATATAAAATCCTTTGCATTTCAAAACCAAACAGTGTTAGAATTGCTTTGTAGTTGAAATTCAAGGCGAGAAGGAAGAATCAGGATTTCATATAATTGCCCTCAGGATTAGGTGACGTACATGGCGATCAGACCGTTCTAGAAATACCAAGAATAAATTTTAACACTCGAACGTGGAGAAAGTATGCTGAAAAAAAGTAATATAAATTCACAATATTATAGCTCAGAGGTATTTCACTTTCAGAGGGACGCGAGGAAGAGAGAAATGAATTTCTGAATCTGAAAGATATACATTTATTTAAGTGTTTCGTACTTTTCGAATGGCACGTATTGTAATCAGGAAAAAATCAAAATCTACCAATACGAGAAAAATTGAAGGTATTGCCAAGCGATACTATTTTCCTCATAAAAGGGAAGAGGTAGTTGGACTGCAATGGGGCTAAACAGTCGACATCACCTATAGGCACGTCTAGGACCTATATTAAATGAACATACAAAATTACAACCTCCCAGTCTAATTAGAGAGAAGGGAAAGGGGATGCGAAAAATCAACCAAAAAACCCACATTTTTGGAGCTATGAAGGGGGGGGGGGAACGGGTCTGAAAAGTCGAAACCCCCAAAAAGCACACCTATGGTCCTTACTAAGTCTACACACTAAATTTCAACTTCATAGCTCAATTCAGAGGAAAGATAGGAGGGGAATGTCTTTTTTCAAGGCCAAAAAAGGAAGAAAAGCCCCCATATCACCCCTTCCGATTAACCCAGGAAGCTGATTTTTGGGCATATGCTACACCTATAGTTTCTCTATCAATTGGCTCAAAAAAGGAACCATTTTTGCGGTTTAGGCCCCTCAGCACCCCCCCCCCCAAATTTGGGCATAAGTGAATTTTGACCCCAGGTCAACCCTACTCCTGAATATCCAATCTGTTGCCAATCTAACCCAAATTCTCAAATTTAATCCATATGATTTTTAGTATCGGGGAAAAATAGAATAAATATCTGACCACGCCAAAAATGGTTGTAATGGTCTTCTATGACCGTAAAACGAATTTCGTTGATATTCACTCTCTCATCCACCTTAAATCGATAGTTCGTAGTAGCCTGGTTTTCACGAACAATATGAAATGGATAATCAGGTTGTAAAAAAACGCTTTATAATGGTCAAGAGTAGTGGGGATGGAATTTTACATGAATACTGTAATTGAAATAATGCGAATGTCGATCGATTTTGAGGAGAATTCTGCAAGAATCCAACTTGAAAAATAACAAAAAAACATCTAAAAAAACACATTTTTCAAAGCCTTTGATTAAATTGAAAAATATGTAATACGAGTATGTGTATGTGTATTTGATAGTTACGCTACGTATCGGTGTTAAAGAATACAGCCTGATTGAAAAGGCTACGTTTTTTTTCATCTATGGTATCATATAGCCTGCGCGTAAACTGAGTAGCATGAGTCAGGGCGAATCACCTTGCATTGCATATAATTATATTTATCTTATGTCTAAATTTTTTTAATATAAAATGGTACTTTTATACATGCCAGAAACAAACATGACAGCCTTAAAGAGATGCAGCTTGGTTAAAAAGTCGAAAAACCTCAAAATGCACGTCAAAAGGCACCTTACAAAAAAAAACACAATATTTGGCTTTCTATCAATTGGCTGAAAAAATAACAATTTTTGCAATTTCAATTCCTCAGAAACTCCCCCCTCCCATCAATTTGAATCCGGTCGAATTTTTATTCAATGTTATCTCTACTCGTACACATTCAATTTGTCATCAATCTGAGTTCATCGACCAAATTTGAGCGATTTTGGTAGGTATCAAGCCGAATAAGTTAATAATGGTAAGGGATAGAAGGTGATTTCAAAGTTCACAATTCAGACCATCAGAAACCACAGCTAGAACTTCGCTAAATCTTCACATCAGATTCATATACAAGAAATAAACCACAGCTTGCATCCTTGCTTCGTTAGGGTAGCTCGAAATAAGAAAATTTGACCAAAAAACTATATTTTCGGAGCTGTGAGGAGCTGCTATGAGGCCGAAAAGTCGAGACCTCCAAAAAACACATCTAAGACCTATAATAAATGTGCAAAGTAAATTTCAATTTCTTAACTCAATTTGGAGGGGATTTGTGCGAGGAACAAACTCAAAGCATAAGAAAAACTAACCAAAAAACTACATTTTCGGGACTGAGAGGGAGTGCAGTGGGTCTAAAAAGTTGAAACTTCTAAGAGGCACATGTACGGCCCCTACGTATCAAGTATAGATACCTAATTTCAACTTCCTAGCGCAATTTGGAGGGAAAGATAGGACAGAAACAGCCCCTATTCAAGGAGAAATAGGGTAAAACCCCTCATATCTCCCTTCCTACTAGATTTTTGGATATTTTACAAAACTTCTGATTATCTATCGACTGGTTCGAGAAGAAACTATTTTTGCGATTTGGCCCTTCAGCACTCCCTCCCCCAAATTTGGGCACGAGTAAATTTTGAGCCGCAGTCAACCCCACTACACAATATCAAATCCGCCAGTAATTTAAACGTATTTTCTAAATTTGATCAATTTTAGTCAGTATCAGACTGAGCAAATGATTTTTGGTTTCGGAGAATAAAAAAAAAATAATAAATATCTGACACGGTTAAAAATGGTCGGAATGGTCTTTTAGGACCCCAAAGCAGATTTTGTTGATAGTTCCCTCCTCACCTGGCGTAGGTCGATAGGCCGTACACTAGCCTGGTTTTCACTGATAATGTGACAGAAAATTCTTTCCCCCAAAATAACACAGGAGGCTGGTTTCTGGACACGATATACAAATTTGATTTTCCATCAATTGGCTCAAAAACGAACAATTTTTGCAATTTTTATTTCGTAGCACCTTCGACTGAAGGTCATCCTTACTTAAAAGGGTACAACCCCACTGCTTGGAGCTCTCTGCCGTTTCTTGGGCAACGCTCATCGCTGAAATACCTGGTTCTTCAACCACAAGGTCGACCCTACACCCCTCTTGCCTTTCTTCTTTATCAAGGGTTCGTGGTTGTTCCGAACGTGGGGTCATCTTTTACAGCAAAGAATTTTCGAAATCTGTCTATAATTTTTTGATAATCAGTTTATTTGGTGGATTATAACGTGAAAATTTATTTAAAACGACTGAGTGCGAAAATCATAATGCTCGATAATCAATGAAACATTGATTCTCCATTTTTTAATTTTTTGCAATTTTTAAAAATTGAAGTAAAATTAATTGTATAAAAAACCATGACCAGGTTCCCCTCCAAGGTATTATCATATTTTTTGCTAACCATTATTTGGTTTGAACAAATTCCAAGTCGCTTATATTTATTTAATTATTTCCTAATGCGATAACTCGAATAAAAATGGTTCAATTTTCTTGAAAATTTCACCATAGATTCAGATCAGTCCTCAGAGCCTGATTAGATTTTAGGACCAAATGATCCATTACAGACCAAGATATTAATTTCAAGTGTCCAAATTGGATCATTTCCTTTGCAACAAAATACACATTTCCATGGAAATCTTTTTTTCTTTCGATTTTAACACTTGTTGACGTCATTAAAATTGTAGTTCAACAAACATTCGACTTATAATTAGAATATCGATGAAATTTATTTACTGGCATGGAAATTTTATATTTATTGGATGAAATTTCGATTTTCATACTTGATAAGGTGTTCTCTAGAGATGGGGTAGTGGTCGATTAATAAACATTAGATATGTAAGAATGTCTATTTTTTTGCCCATCTCTGTATTTATTTTTTTTCCAACGCGATAACTCAAGTAAAAATGGTTCAATTTTCTTAAAATTTTCACCATAGCGTCGGATCACGATTTCTCAGAGCTAATTAGACTTCAAGACCAAATGGTCCATTAGGGACCGAGATGTATTTTTCAGTGTCCCAATTGGACCATCTTCTCGTTAGATTTTGGGATCAAGCAGTCCATTAGAGACAGATATATTATTTTTCATAGTTCCAATTGGACTTTTTCCTTTGCAACAGAATGCATTTCCATGGAAATTTTTTTTTGTTATACACAGATTTCATCATTCAAATCTCCAATTTTATAAAATTATCCTCAGTTTTTTTTTCAACACAGAGTCCGTTCTTAAAATACTCTAGTTAATCTCTAATTATGATTGTCGACAGTTCCAGTAAATTTATGATCAAACATCTGTGCCATAGTTATCACTAATAAATAGCCAAGTTGAAAATCAAACCAAATTCATCATTTCTAAAATTAATGTCATATTTTCGAATTATACGATATTTTTAAGTAATAATTAAGTCCATGTAATGAAAAAAATTCACTTTTTTTTTCGTCGAAATTAAAAATTAACCAACTCTTTAAATAAGAAACTATATAAATATTAATGCGGGTACTTATCCGTTGGGAAAAAAAATTAATAATGAAATTATACAACGAGAATTCGGTAGACAAGATTATCTAACGTGAGCATAAGTCACACTTTAATGATTCGAATCATCAGAGCGTAAAACTACGAGTACATATAACAGGTCTAAATGTCGTTTTCGAGCACGTTTTCATATATGAAAACTAATATCTACAACAGGTAGATATATTTTCTAATACCTAAATACACGGAAATCGTACACATAAATTTAATACACGGTAGATGGCTACACAAGTACACAATCTATAATTTGTAATCTCGGTGAAAAAATTTCTTCGCATGTACCTTCATTCTGAAAAAAAAACGTACGTATACGTGAAGGTAGATAATACTTGAGAATCAAAACTATTCAAAATTCCCTTAAGAACTAGAAAAAAAAATATAAAAAATTCACCAACCAGACATTGAAAAATGTATGAGAAAAAGGTATATGGTATGAGAAACACACAATTGCACAAGTTGGAATTATATGTACGCACTGCGTAGGTTTAAAATATACTTTCATAAAAGCGCTGAGCACGTGGAAAAATTTATAAAGTAGAATAGAATTTCGCATTTGAATAAGAGAATAGTTTGCATTGAAGAGAGAGAAAGACAAGGAAACACCAGCAGACTGGTTGTGATGAAGCCGACGGTGGTCGCTGACCAATTCCATTCGCTAACACTGAATTTCTCGTGCTGTATAAATCACATAGTCGTGAACTTGATCGTGAATAAAAAAAGACTCGCAAAAGGTCAAAACGAAAGTCACGTTCGGCATGTTACTGATAAACTGGCGTAATTATATGGTACTTGTCTGCTATACGTAATACCTCAGCATTCAGCAGTTGGTTAAGTTTTAGCATTTATATGCAAAAATTATCGAACATATCGAAAGTGAAAGTTATTTCGGCTCTATTTTCCGTACATCGGACAACAAACAGCCCATAATAAATTATAGATACACCTACGACCACATGTACGACCAATAAGACAAAATAACACCCGATTAACCAAATCCTGTTGTCTGCTGTTTGTCGTTACACAACGTACATAGGTTTACAATGCAAAGGCAAATACATTATACTTAATAACGATTCGACGATTGTTCCAAATCTTCGAACCTTCACTATGAACTGTTGTTACCGGCGTTTTCAATGTTTTCATTTCGCTCGCGATCTCGCAAACGACACGAAGAAAAATTGGCTTCGTGTTTTAATTACGCATTTGGAACAATGATCACAAAGCGACAAAAGTAAAAGCACCATTGTTGTAAGGTGGTGATTAAAAAATGACACCGTCTTTTCCGGCTGCCTTAATTTTTATACCGGTAATTAGCTGCTCGAAATAACGGTTGCAATAATTCGAAACTGATTAACACAAGACTATAAAGTGCCAGGCAGACGTACAGTAAATATTGACTAATCATTCGACATAGCAGACTTTTATGGCGTCTGATAATCGACTAATTTAACGGTGCGAATGGGTGCATTTCCCTTCGTCTACTATGCCGCCATTTTATCGTCTACGATATAACGCGAATTATTACCGATATCGAACGGATAAAATCAGATAATAATCGTCGAACAGATTAAAATTCTTCTTACCCAATGATGACCAACCAATTAATCGAATAATTTCGCATTCTACAGCTTCAATCACCCGTACAAATAGCTAAAATTCTTAAACAAAACTTCACAACTTAACACGAATCGAAATACGAATGCAACACAACTAATTACGACCGTTTACCGTTGCATTATTAGAAAACTCGTTACGAATATGAATACGAAAAATTTTGTATTTTATTTGGATTTTGAAAATAAAACAGTGTTACCATTTTCATGTAAAATTAATGAATTTTATTCATATCGAACACCTGCGAGTGCGACCTGCCAGTCATTACCTGTTACTTCATTTGTCTCGTTTCTGGTTTCAACTTTTAATCCTTATAATTTATTATCATTAAATAATTATGGGCATGGTCGCAAACGGGTCTCAAAAACGAAAATATGATAACATATCATTTTATTATTTCTTTCTTTTTTTTTTTTTTTAACGAAAATAAAACGACGAATGAAATTGATAACGATAAAATGAAGATAATCAACTATCCAGATGATATAGCTCTTTAACCATAGTTTCAGTATTAAAATAGAAGCTACTCGTATAAGAAATATTTATTGAAATTAATTCGATAAATAATTTCATACGAGCTAGGACACTAGACGATCATCAACACGTTCAAGAATTAAGTATAATATGTTTCACAAAGGGATTATCGTACCAGTGAATGATACGATGGGCAGAAAATGAATGAAAATTAGTACGTAAATTTAACAAATCGAGTGGAATGTAAAATTACTCATTGTATACAAAGCAAGTAAACTATATCTACCGTAAACACGTAATCCATTCATGAACTGAAACGAATCATTCTATTCTAATTTCAAACAGAGAACATCTACAGTGTGTGTATTTTTATTTATGCACTTCCATTGTTCATAATCATGAATGGTGTAAAAAAAATGGTAAACGATTGCATTATTTTAGTGATGGTTTAGTTCCTTCTTTTCGTAGGTGGGTTCCAATTCCAACACGTAATCTACAAATAATACTTAATCCATTGAGTTTAGGTGTTAAATACCCAAATCTATAGATTAGCGATTTAAATTGGGAAATGATGAGATAGTGACATCTCATTGGAAGAGAAATAATCATAATTGACGATAATCTGTAACTCGTCAACTACATATAACTGCTCGCTAGACATCGCATTTATTTTCCCGGATTAAAATTCGTAATAAAAAATTATTCTAAACGGTATTCTTCACACATTACCCCACGAAATATTTCATACACACTTTCAAATTGCAACTGTTCAATTTAGAAAATAAATAAATAAAAGAAATAATTAATACATTACCCATAATATATAGAATAAAAACCGATAAAAATACTATCAATCGAGATATCCATCGCATTTTTCACACTTTGTTAAAATTAAATGACACAAAGTTGTTCATGTTCGCAGCTACCCAACATACAAAGTACTCAATATGTAATAAAAATTAAACTTCATGTTGAGTTTTTTACGATAAAAACTAGTGAAAAATGAAATACACATATTTTTTTCAAATAGAAAAAATGAGAAACAATTAAATAATAAATCAATTAAAATCGAACGACACTACACAAACACTTGAATCATGTTGGTAATATTATTGATGGCATGAAAAATAAATAAACGAAACAAGAGATGAACTAAAAGTGAAACAAAACTCGACTGATAAAATGTATATTATACAGCGAGATCGCGTCGTTTCTTTCCATTTGTGTGGAAAAACTGGTTTGAACACGTTACAGAATAACCAACATAGATCAAACAAACACGTGTTGTTTTCAACTTCGGATGGTGGAGGGATCTAATGGATCCGAGGATGGGGTTAGATGAGCTGAACTAATACCATTTAGGAATCTAATCAAGAACAAAAAAAAAAATTAATTACGGCGGAGAAATTGTACCGTTCGGTAGCGAACATAAATGGGTGTATTTCTACTTTGTCAAGTTGAAGGAAAAAGTAGTTATGGAACTGGTTAGTGAAACGTTAGGTTATCATTTTTATTTAATAATGTTTTAATACATCGAAAACATGTGTCATGAAAGAATCTTTGTACGCCGATTAAATAATTAGAATAATGTAATCGTTAGAAATATGAAGACAAGAATTTATCTGTTTAGAAATTTCCAGCTAAGGCTGTGTCTTTTAAAAAGGTAATGTAGAGATTACTAGATCGATTATGTATAATAACGGTAAATCAGTGTACAGGTAATGGATTTTTATTCGATTGTGATCACATTACAATCCACGATGAAAATCAAAAAAATATAAATAATGTAATACAAAATACAAAAATTCAACATAATTATTAAATTTAGAGAAACATGTACATATGTACATTATATTAATAGATTTATTCGTAATTAGCAAACGATATAGTTTCATAGCATGTCCATCAATCGTTCTTTAGTTCTTCGCCAATTCAAACTCAAATAAAAATAAAATTCAGTCATGTGGAAGAAGTATCAAAAAATTCTTAACACAAATAATTTTTAAAATCTTCATTTTGATATACGTTTTCCACTTCCTTTTTTACCGGTAGCGGCGGGTTTGTCTTTAGAACGTGGGTTGAGTAGAGGATGTGGTTCTAAAAAAACACAGGTAAATTAATTAAAAATACGATGAATTATCATGTTGACTATGATTACGGAGAAATACGATTGACTGAAATACTTACCATCTGACGGAGTACCCTCCAAATGAATATCGTATGATTTATACTTAGGCCTTTTAGCCGGAGGTGAATCTCTACCACTAGGGGCGGTTGGTGTGCCACTATCTTCAGGATCTTCGACTTCTGGAGCAATAGGTAAAAATTGTAAGACATTATTATCTTCGCTTTCTTCATCAGAGCTACAAAATGCCAGTATATTTTCCACGGTAGTGACATCGATCTGCGAGTAAAATGATATTTTAACTCTATAAAAAGTTTAGGCCTAAGAGCATAGGAATCTTACGAACTTCAACATCCTCATCTTTCGCTTCCGGACCCGCGGTAACTGATTTATCTTCATCGCTGAGATCGAATTCTGATTCTCTTTCTTCGTATTCTACATTTTCGTCGAGTTCTTTGAAATCGGGAGCGAAAGCAGACCAGTTTTCAACCTGGTTTTGGGCCCAAATGGAAACAACTCCGTTCGAAATACTAGCTATGATAGGCCGGACAGGATGCCACTATAAAATGCTTCGTTTACAATCGGATTACCAGGGTTTGAAATAACGAAATGAAATTAAAATAATTACCACGACGTCTAAAAGCAGTTCTCCTTTCATACCGTGAAGTATTTTCACCAAGTTACCGATACTTTTTTCCCAAATGTACAATGCATGTTGTCTAGCTGATCCAGCGCATACGTATTCGCCATCTCCGGAGAAACAACACTTTTTCCACATTGTTCTACGTGAAAAAAATATAATAATAAATAAATTTTAAACGTTCATATTAATATATTTTTCCTTCATTATGAATTTCCAACCTGTTCACCAAATCTTGTAATTTTTGAATAGGTTCAACTTCGCCATCTTTTCCCGTCTTAACTATATGCTCCGAATTATAAACACGTACAACGCGATCAGAGCAATTGAACAGAACATACCTATACAAATAAATTATATTTTACAATGCTAAAATTGAAGATAGAACGATATCAATATTTACAAAATTGATTTTCTTCGATACTTACTCTCCTCTACGGGCGAATTCGATGCTTTTAACAGCAGTAGCACTGCTACTATTAATTTTGAACGACGATTTTACTTCTAATTTAGGACACGATAAAACAACAACTTTGCCTTTGCCATTTCCAGTATAAATATGTTGCCCTCGTCGATCAAAAGATGCTACTATCATTAAATCGGACTGAAAATATTCATTTTACGCGAAAATTATGAATTACGAACTGAATTAGTATTCTAAGAAATGATAAATAATTACATCTTCATCGGTGGGAATTATCTGATGTTCGCCGTCTAAATCAACAAGAACAGATGCATGTTTCATGGGACAAACTAAAAATAATTTATCGTTCCTAGGATGAAATTGAACCTATCGAGAAAATTTCATTCATTAATATATTTTCGAAAACAAGAAATGCAATATTCGAATATACAAACTTTTAAAACTGGAGACGGAAAACGATAACGTTGCTCGCATTCGCCAGATAATACATCCCAAATACAAACATTGTTATCTGTCGATGCACTCAATAGTTTGCATCCATTTCTCGACCAACTGGAATAATATTGAATTAAATACAGTTTCTAAACAGTACTGTAGCCTTCGGTGAGTAATATTACCTTATTGAGCACACAGGATGCATATGAGCGGAAATTATTTTGGCTATTCCTCTAGTTAAAAAATCCCAAATTACAATCCGACCATCGTTACATCCTACTGCAAGCAGTGTTCCTCTTCTGTTGAATGAACATGTTACCGCTAACGAAACACAATCTAAAGTGCCATCAAATTCCTATGAATATTAAAAAAAATTAATTTTCAAATTTGCCGGGATTGATAATATGATTTCTATAAAGACTAGTACTTACTTCTGGATAGTTTTGTCCAAAGGATTCTACAAAGCGAGAAATATAAAAGATATTATTTTATGCGAGGTGTAAACGGATTTCATGTACAAATTCGAAACGTAAAATTAAATACTTACCGAGCAGTTCCAAATTCATTCTGTACGAGATTATAGAGTACCGGGTAACATGGGAAAGCTACTAAATGTAGAACTGTTACAACACCAATTTAGGTGAAACATACAATTCGAGAGAATCAAATAATTCTTTAACAATAATAAACCGCGAAAATAATATAAAGTAACGAAACAATTGACGAATTTTATAAATTTTTTATAAAATAAAATGAAAAGTTTACAATCGTAAACACAAAACACAATAAACAATGTTGATAAGAAACTAACTCACTACTTACTAGCGTTTCTAGCGGAATAAACTGAAAACAATAAAAACGACAAATAAACAGTAACACCACTATACAAATAAAAAAAAGTAAGTTGGCAACAATTTTCCAATGTTATAATCTTTTCATTTTGTTTTTGAAAAATTTTGTGTTTTTGTATAAAATTTAAAACATCTAACGATTCATTTCATACTTTTGTATAAATTTTTTACAAAAATATTTCTAATGCAATCTCTAAATCATTAGCTTTTAAGTTTAATACAATTCTTTTACCTCAGCTCTCTCAAACGACACTTTCTCTCGAGTTGTATTATGTGCATTTAAATGGAAATCAACAAAATATACGTAAGTAAATTCGTTTTAAACCATATATTAAGTCACTAAATCTAATCTCTTTTGATATATTCAGGCCGTAATCAGGGCCTTTTTAAAAGGCTCTGTCGATAGTGTTAGAGGAACCGTATCTCTTTTCTATTTGGATGGTAAAATAAGCGAAAAAGTAGCAGCATCTGAACGAATTAAACGAACAGATTCTGCACGAAAAAAGAAATCAATACCGTCTTCTAATGTTAAGTAAGTATCAAATGTGAGTACTAAATTAAGTACCACATCGTGTAATTGATTTAACGATGTTTTTTTCCCCCAGGAACCCAAAAGTATTGAAGAGAATTATTCAGTGTTGTGGTTTAAACGGTGGAGTGTTTTGGTTAAGTTTAATATTATTTGAATATTTGCTGTTACCATGTCTAAACTATTTATTAGTTTCATTACTCGGCCATTCTACGGTAGCTAGTACAGTATGGTCTTGGACGACACCTGTGCTGTACTGGATATTCAGTACATTATGGGTTATGCCATTATTCCTATTAAGTAAAATTGTCAACACATTATGGTTTCAGGTAAATGATATCATTCGTATCAGATATTTTAAATATATCGCGTTACAAGTACTCGGAAACTGATAAAAATTGTGCTATTTGCAGGACATAGCCGATTCGGCTTTCTGGTGTACTCAGGGACGATCACATTATTTTTCTAGTTGCAGTAAATTCATCGCTGACTCGTTATTCAGCTTGGTGATTCAAACTCTATTTTTATTACAAGTAATAAACACGTACTCGTAATTGTCGTACTGAAAAGGAATCGTTACTAATTGCGTAAAATTGTCAACTTCATAGGCCATGTTTGTGAGTTTATTCCCGATAGCTCATCTGGGAGAAATACTCAGTGTTGTGCACATGTGCATGCTATATTCGTTATACGCTTTCGAATACAAATGGTGCAAATTAGGATGGGAACTACATCACCGTTTACTCTTTATCGAAGCAAATTGGCCATATTTTGTTGGTTTTGGGTTACCACTATCCGTTCTTACTGCTCTTCCTCAATCCTACATTGTTAGGTAAGTACTATAAACGTCGATTTAAATTTTTTTCAATTATTTAATTATATTTTATCTAAAATTTCGCCTTCTTTGTTACCAGTGCTTGCGTATTCTCGATATTATTCCCCTTATTTATTATTAGCGCAAATGAAGCTAAACCCGTGACAAAAGTTTGGTAAGTTGATATTATCTCGAGTTGTACGATTTTTATACGAAGTAATTTTCAACTGATGGCATTTTCTCATTTCAGTGATGTTCAACTACAGTTGTTCTCTTTTGTGATAACCTTATCAAATGGTATTTTCAATAAAACTGTCAAAAGGACTACGACGCTTGCTGGCACTCCTCAAAAAAAAATTAAGAAATAAGCTTTAATCATAACGCAATCGAATATATACTTTCATTTTGATATTTAAGCGGTTACGTGTGTTTGTTAATGCTTTTTTTTCGAAAAGTAATAATTTCATTCATGATATTAATTATTAACGGTTTACGTACATTTGAATGAATGTATTTTACTAAAACGCCAGCAACTGTTTGTATTTGAATTGTTGAATATTGCTCATAAGTACTTAATAAATTACGAGTTTTGTTATGAAACGAGTATTAGTTTTTCTTTCATGTCTTTTTATGAATTCTTATTATAATTATCAAAATTACTTGATACCAAATCATTCCGTGATTAATATTTTCATACAAAATGAACATCGTAAATCATTCGGTCAAGCTATGATAACCTGATTGTGAATATGAAAATCAATGTATGCATAATGGAGCAGTTAAATTGCATTATCTTTGGATCATATGTCAAGGCTTCTTGCAACGCGATGTTCAATTTGTTTATCTCAATTTTTTGTCGAAAAAAAAACTTGTTTCGATGAATTGTACAATTGGTAATTAGAAAATTAGTTTTTGGTAAATTTTTTTGTCGTAGGTTAAATTTATTATATTATTTTATTATATGCAATTAAATGAAAGCAGAACCAACACCAAGTAGCAAAATACTAATAAAACTGTAATGTTTACATTACCCTTCAGTTTTTTCAGTGAAAATAATTGAACTTTTTTTCATGAATGAAATGCACTCAAACTAAAAAAAACATAACAAAATACATATAGATTATAAGATAGAATATTCAAAATTTATATTTAAAATATTCAGAAAATTAATCAAACATTACAAAAATGATATAAAAAGTTAGATAATTAAAAATTGATTTGAAATATCACAGAAAATTGAGTGAAAATTTGACAACAAAGGGGTAAAAATTGCAGAAAATTGATCAAAAATTACGAAAAAGTGTTAAAATATAATTATCTGAAAACTGGGCTAAAATATGGCAAAAATAATTGAAAAAATATCAAAAATGGGTGAAAAGTGCAAAAAGTGTGGAAAATTAGGAGAAAATTGACTTGAAATACGAAAAAAAGTTGCAAAAAAAGGATAAAAAGTGTAAAAAATTAATAAAAAATTACGAAAAAATGATGGAAATATATGAAAATTGGCCTATAATATGAGAAAAAAAGTTAAACATCATCAAAAATTTGGTAAAAATTTGAGAAAATCGATGTAAAGTGCAGAAAATTGATCAAAAATTACAAAAAAATGATAAAAAAGAAGTGAAACCTTACAAAAAATCTTTAGAAATCATTAAAAATTGGGTTAAAATTCGACAAAAACGGGTAAAAGGTGCAAAAAATTCATCAAAAATAACGAAAAAATTATGAAAATAATGTAAAAATTGATCTAAAACATTAAAAATCATCGAAAAACTGGTCAAAATGTAACAAAAATCGATAAAAAAAGTCCAAAAGATCGATCAAAAATATGGAAAAAATGTGAAACAATAGGTGAAAATTGACTAGAAATATGAAAAAATTTTTGCAAAAATTGATAAAAAATACAACAGAAATTCACGAAAAAATGTTTAAAAACAGGTGAAAACTGACAAAATATGTGAAATAAATGAACAAAAATCGTTGAAAATTGCGTAAAAAATGGACAAAAACGAGTTAAAAATTCAATTTTATAAATTTTTGATTAGTTTTATACATTTTTTAAGCATTTCTGTCAATTTTTTACGCAATTTTCAATTATTTTAAACGATTTTTTGTAAATTTTCATAGATTTATGTCAATTTTTTAACCAACTTTCGACAGTTTTATAAATGGATTCATTGATTAAAAATTGATCCATAAAATCGCAGGTACTATGTTTTTAGTATTATTTATATAGAACTGAAGATTTCATTCATTCATCTGGTGATATGGATTTGAGCTCAAAATTTACGAATTTCGGAAAATTGTGCATTAATCGATAAAATAGGTCACCAATATGGGTAATTCAAGATTTTAGATGCTGATGTTCACATGTACAATTTTTATAAACTGTTCTCCCGCACTTGAAAATTCCAAAATTTCCCTGAAGGCTACGAGACGTCTTGAAATCTCTTTCAATTGATTTGAGAGGTTGAAAGTCAACTTTTTTCGTTGATCAGATCAAATTTTCATGATTTTCAGGACGATGAGATAATTTTGAAAATTAAAAAATTTGCCAAAATTCAAGAAATGCACTTCAGGACTTGAAATGTTGGAAATAGAGTTCTTTTAATATATACTTTCAATTTATTCATGTATTGGCTCGAAATTTTGCTTTAAGTTGGGATACTTCCATTATTAATTATAAAAAAGTAATGAAAAATGTGTTTTTTTTTTGAATTTTTGATTTTTTTTAAGTATGTTGCACTCAATTTCTGAACCCCAAAAATATATATGTGATAGATGATTACCTAACAAAGATACTAAAAAAAATTTCAATCATGAGTCCCCCTCAAAATTTTTTTAATTTTTTTTTGAAAATTTCAATGTAAAAAAATTGGGAAAATGTGAACCGAAAATTTTCAAAAAATTTCAAAAGTTTTTACCCTCCCTTTCCAGAAATATCACGTGTTGAAATTTCGACATTTGAAGGCGATAATACCGGAATGGGTGGGTGTATGGTGTCAAAATTTTTTTGGGGCGTTTTTAGACCATAAGTAACATTTTGGTTCAAGTTTGATCGATTTTGGGTCGGAGGACGTTTTCGACTCTTCTTTAGGAAAGGCTCTTAAATTCCTTATCGATGGCGTCTCGGAGAGGAAAATTGAGCTCAGGTTAAAAAAAAATTTGAACACATTTCTATAAATATTGTTGGAAAATTTTTTCGCATTTTTTTCGTTCCTAGTTTATTAAAAAATACTTCGAAATGAATTTTATTTCGGGGATAAACAACTTTTTTATCACGTCTTCGTCTTCGTCTACGTCTACGTTTTCGTTTTCTTTATAAAATTTATTTTTAATTTCATTACTGAATTTTTTTCTTGATTCACAAAATCAATGTTTTAATTTATTAAACTAAAAATTAATTTTAATATTGTTTATTTTTATTTTTATTTTTTATTTTTTTATTAAGAAAAAAATATACACTCTTAACTCGTTTCAAAAATGGTTCCAGGACTCCGTCGTAGATTGATGTCCAAAATAGCCTGGTTTTCGTTTCTAATAAAACTTACAAAATCATCATGCTACAAATTCAGCGAGTATGAGTCTAGAAATTCCAATTTTACAGAATAACAGACGCCCTAACCAACACAATTTCTTACATTTACACCTCGCATGTTGAACTGTTGAACATATGGGCAAATATTTAATCAATCAATTGATATATAATAAGTTCAATGTTTCGTATAATTTTCTATTTTGTTTTCACTTTTATGGCTTTAATCTCCTACAAAGACTCAAGGAATCCATACCTATACCTAATCGGTATTGAGTGTACGTATACTCGTAGCACAATCATGTTGTTTAAATTGAACTATTTTCGTTTATAAATCGTTAATTAATTTTGTCGCACTAATCATTATGGTACGAATTTTTATTAACGATCAAGTGTTGAGCACGTTTTTTTCACACGTGTGCATTTTGGTGGCCAAAGTTTTATTCATGGAAATTTTAGCGCAGTGCCAGCTATTGAAATCGAAAGTAAGATTCTTTTTAGAGCATATGAATTAAGTACTTCATAACATAGTATTTATTAGATGTAGGCGTACACGTAGGTGTACATCAAGTTATAGCACAGAACAGATAAAAAGTTGACGAACGAATTTCGGCAACAAAGCTGTTGCACAAAAAACCACAATTTTCACATTTTTTTCACGTATACTCTTCAATTCGAACCTCTCCTGAGTCGTGTACAAGCTTATTTTCCATGAACACAGTATAAGAGAAAAGCTGGCGCTCCTGCCTTGCCAAAGAAGCATCCTAGGGCAAATCTCTACGACCTCGAATTATTCAAAATACACTTTGACTTCGATTTTCCAATGTTTAAAACAAAAGTTTCACTCCTGTTCTGAATATTTTTTCTCTGGAAAAAATTTTCCGATCGGTTTTCATACTTCTTTCTCGCACATCCCCTATTTCAACCATCTGCAGTCGTGAACAAAGGGTAAAAAAAAGTTAAT
This sequence comes from Ferrisia virgata, assembly GCA_900060175.1. Classification (NCBI taxonomy): domain Eukaryota; kingdom Metazoa; phylum Arthropoda; class Insecta; order Hemiptera; family Pseudococcidae; genus Ferrisia; species Ferrisia virgata. Next base: position 6,502 of record FIZR01032032.1, on the reverse strand, counting down.
GGTCGTATGACGTCAACAAAGCCTCCGAGGCGAGAACCTACACAGTGTTCACAATCATCAGTCCAAACATGCTTTTATCTCAATTTTCCAACACTTAGGAAAAGTTTTTCACTCCAGCTCTGAAGATTTTTTTTTGAGCAAAATATCTATTTTCTGACCAATTTTCGAACTTTTTTCAACTATGACCCCTATTTTAACCCTCTTGAGTTGGGTACAAGAGTTGTTATTTTATGAACACAGCATGGGAAAAAAGTTAGCAAACGTATCTCGCAAACGAAGTCCTCTCGACACCAAATTAACTAGGAGGGTTCTGAAAGCTATTGGAAGGGGAACTGAAGGCTTTGAAGGTATAGTCTCAATGCACTGGAAGGATGCTGAAAGATATTTGAAGCAGGCTGAAAGCTATCGAAGGAGGGGGGGGGGTTAATAAGGCTATTGGAGCAAATATGAAGGCTCTTGAAAGAGTATGAAAACCATTGAAGATGGTCTGAAGGCTATTGAAATGGGTCTGAAGGCTATCGCAAGAGCATAACGACTATTAAACGTGGTCTGAAAGCTATTGAAGGTGGTTTGAAGGCGATCGAATGGGTGTGAAGGCTATTGATGGGAGTCTGAAGGCTACCGATGGGTGTCTGAAGGCTATTGAAAGGCATCTGGAGTCTCGTTAAGGGGCTCTGAAGGTTATTAAAGAGGGTCTGACATCTTGTCGAGGGATTCTAAGGTTTCTTTTGGAGGTTCTGCAGGCTACTGAAGGAGGTCTGAGTACATTGGAAGGATTCTGAAGGCTGTTTGAAGCGGGCTGAAAGTTATCGAAGAGGGGGGGGGGTCAATAAGGCTATTGGAGGGAATATGAAGACTATTGAAATTGTATGAAAACCATTCAACACGGTTTGGAGGCTATCTAAGTAGTTTGAAGGCTATTGAAAGGGGTCTGAAGGCTATCGCAGGAGCATGAAGGATATTAAAGGTGGTCTGAAAGCTACTGAAGGGGATCTGAAGGTGGTCAAATGAGTGAAAACGCTATTTATGGAGACCTGAACGCTGTTGAAAGGCGTCTGAAGTCTTGTTAAAGGGTTCTGAAGGTTATTAAAGCGGATCTGAAATTTTGTCAAGGCGTTCCTATGTTTCTTTTAGGGGTTCAGAAGGCTACTAATAGCGGCTCGAAGGCACAGGAAGGGTTCTGAAGGCTATTTGAGAGATGCTGAAAGTTATTAAAGGGAGGGGGGATAAGGCTATTGAAGAGGCGTGAAGAACATTGAAGGCGATCTGAAGGCTATCTAACGAGTCTGAAGGGTATTGAAAGGATTTGAAGGCTATTGACAGAGGTGATAAGGCTATTGAAGGGAGTCTGAAGGCACTTATTGGCGGTATGAACACTGAAGACTATTGAAGGGGATGTGAAGGCTATTGATGTGAGACTATTAAAAAGCGCCTGATACCTTGTTAAGAGGCTCTGAAGGCACTTGAAGGGGTCTGGATGCTAATAAAGGAGGTCTGAAATGTTGTTGAAAGATTCTGAGGTCTCTTTAACGAGTTCTGAAGGCACTTGAACATACTCTGAAGTCTTGGTAAGGGGTTCTAAAGGCACTTGTAGGGGTCTGAAGTCTCCATAAAGGGACTGAAGGCTATTGAAGTGTAGTCTGAAAACTATTGAAGTGGATCTGAAGGCTATTGAAGTGGATTTGAAATTACTTTGAAGGGTTCTGTAGCCTATCGCAGAGTTTTCAAGTATCATTAAGGGATTCTGAAAACGGAAAAAGTTCTACTCGCCTTTATTTTTAAGAAAAAAAATTTCCGACCCATTTTCGAACTTTTTTTACGCACATGTCCTATTTTTACTCTCCTGAGTCGCGTACAAGTCTAATTTTTCATGAAAGGAAAAAACTTACGCTCTTATCTTGACCAACAAAATCCCTAAAGGACGAATCTGACACTGTGTTCACAATCTACAACCCCAAATTAGTAAGAAAACGTTTCAATTTCGATTTTTCTAAGCTTAAGAAAAAGTTCCTATCAAGTTCGGAACTTATATTTTTTTGGGAAAAAAATTTTTAAGACTATTTTTGAACTTCATCCAGATAATATTTTTACTTTTGCAGATAGTATTTGAATCGAAAAAAGAAGATAAAAATTTACAAAATCAAGCACAAATTTCAGAAAAGATAGACCGTATTAAAAGGTAGGAAATTAGATCGGTATTTTTAAGTAATATACCAACTTCCTGTGAAAAAATACATGAATCTAGGAATCTACACCACTATACATAACACACTGTATGCCTTTACTAAAGCGCTAGTCGTTCTTTACATGTCATTAACCCCACACCGATCGTACTAATGATTTATTTTTCAATTTATTCTAAATTTAGATCCTTAATTAACTGGACTATTGGTCCTTTGTCAATCGTCATTATTGATTATGCGTGTATAAACCCAGGGTATTTCATTTCAGAGCGCATTTGAATGACATCGAAAATATACCCGTATTCATTGCGGTGGCATTTGCATACGTATTGACGAGACCAGATATTAATACAGCTATTTTGCTTTTCCGTACATTCACCTTGGCCAGAATAGCTCACACATTCGTATACGTAATCTGGGTACTTCCTCAGCCGGCCAGAGCGATTGCTTTTATCAGTGGTGAAGTTGTCACATGGTATATGATCATCAATACAATTATTTTTACATTTTCTAAATCGTAAATTATGTACCTATTTTTAATAAATTCCCTTTCGCTCACCCCCTCCCCCCTTCTCGATAATAATGAATTTTATAATATTTTATATTTACACTGTTGTTTTCTTTTGAATATTTTCTAAGCGTAGATGTTTGTAAATTTTTCAGTTTAATATTATTCCTGTCGATCGTGAGCTCAAAATAAATATTGTCTTATTTAAATTTTAATTTGTACTATGAAAATATACCTAATACTTGTATGTAATGTTAAAATTTTTTAACTAGCGCAAGCTTCCACTTCACTCAAATTGAAATTAAAAATTATTTCGAAGAAATTATAAATGCAATTCTACGTATCTAATTCTTGGTACTTAGTAGCAACCTAATTAATTATGAAGTCTGTACTGTAAGATATAATTGTAGTTGACGTAAAAATGCCTGTCATCCATGTGTATTCCATTTCGAAGCTAACCATCGGAATGTTTATGATTAAAAATCAAAGTACACTGTTTTGTGAGAATTTTTTTTCGCAAAAAAATATTTTTGCAGATCCTGTTTTTAAAAGATTTTTATATTATGCTGGAATTTTAGTAGCTAAGGTTTTATTTATGGTGTATTTTATCAGTAGGCAGAGGTTTAAAAAAAAAGCAGGTAAGAGGTAGAGTTACTCAATTGTAGTGTTATATTTATCAATATACATTCATACAAAAAAATTGAGCAAATTTAGAATGTAATAATAAAATTTTTTTGTAATCAAATATTTTCGGTTCTAAGAGCCTCAGGTTTGGTAGATTTTTACATTTATTCTAGTTTTTTTTTTCAGTATTCAAGAACTTCAAGTTTAAGGGCAAATCTCATAACTTTTATAGGTTTTTATTAACCCTGAAGATGTACCATTTTTAAGAAAATATATTAAATTACAAAAGCCAAAATATAGAAAAAACCCTTCCTAGACAGATATACCTTTACATATTCCAATTTTTGCTGGGCACATTTTAACGAGTTGGAAAACATAACATTATTCATAATTATTAATCGGTTTCGTATACGTTTTAACAAAACCAGATCCTACAAGAGCTTCGAATGTTCTTCAAGTTCATACTTGATGCAGAATAATCCACTCTATTGCCAGTGTTGCTAAAATACCGCAATTTGTTAGTGATATCGCATGTGTAATCGGTTATTTGTTGACTTCTTATATGACGATAATTTGCGCAATAAAATTTGATTAATTATTCCTACTTTTCAAGATAGCAAATTAACGACTAAATCAAACATTTTGATAGATATTTCATTTTTAGACGTTGACGTAGGCAAAGTTTTTCAATAGATTGATATTATTTTAGATTTTCATTGAGCCTATTTTTATACTCCCCTTGGCTTCTACGTGTTCACAAATTCTTAATATTTCCATTTCTTATAAATTTTTAAAACACTTAAAAAAATTAGTGAAATCATTTGTCTAAAATTTAAATCATAAAAAAAATGGCAATATTGAGAATATTGTGTAAGATCATCCAAAAGCTTCATAAAATACTAAAAAAAGTTGTCAAAATATAATAAAAGTGTCTTCAAAATTAAGAAATTTATTATTACGAAAATATCAAAAAAAAAAAAAAAGAAAAAAGAAAAATTATTCGAAACAGTGTAAAATTGTATAATTTTTTTAATGTGAGGGGAAAATACATTTACAATATATATGTAAAAATATTGTGAAAATTTCCAAAAATATTAAACAAAATTTTTTGAAATAACAAAAAAATGTAAAAATTATCATAAACATGGTGAAATGTCCGAGGTTGTTTAAAAGATTATCCTGACATAATTAAAATTACGTTTGAAAAAATCACGAAAAATTAATCAAAAATTTGGTAAACAAAATTTGAAAATTCACAAAAATATGCTTAAAATTAGTAATAAAAATCATAAAAATTGTTTAAAAAAATGAAAAAAAATTGAAAAATTGCGCAAAATTATAATATGAATTGTCAAAAACGAAGAAAAATTGCATAAAATTATTTCAAAGTTAACGAAAAATGAATTGTAATATGTAAAAAAATAATAAAAACTGCCAAAAAAGTATTTAAAGCCTCTAGAAACCATATAAAAGTTTGTAAAATTTTATAAAAATAAATTTCCGGAACTACCATTAAGACGCCAAAAGTCACGAAAAAAGCATAAAAATCAGAGAGAAAAATTTTTAATTATGATGAATAAAATTAAATTGAAAATAACAAAATAGCGTTAAAATTTGAAAAAATACCAGTTATACAGTTGAAAACCAATGTAAAAGTTGTAAAAAACTACACAAAGTTGTCAGAAGAATCTTTTAGGCTAAAATACAGTCAAAAACAACAAAAAAATTGCATAAAATTGTTTTAAAGTGGACTAAAAATACGTCAAAATTCGTAAAAACATCGTAAAAATGACTAGAAATATTTAAAACTTTTTCATAAGTATATTCGAATTTTCTACTCATGAAATGAAAAAAAAAAACAGCACTAAGATGTTTTTTTGAACTGGGGTAGGGATACAGGTAAATATTGGAATGAATAGCTAACCCCCTGAAAAGCACAACCAACATCAATACTAAATCTGTATACCAAATTTCAACCCCCTAGATTAAGTTGGAGAAGAGTTATGCGAGGAAAAAAATCACAGAAATATAAACCGATCATAAAACTACATCTTTCAGGCTGCAGGGGGAGAAGAGGTGAAATGATGGTGAAAAATCGAAAGCCACAAAAGGTACATCTAGATCTATACTAAATCTGCATACAAAATTCCAACTTCTTAACTCAATTTAGAAGAGAGTTATGCGAGGAACAAGCTCAAAACATACGAAAATCTGCCCAAAACACCACTTTTCGGGGCTGTAAGGGGATAAAATGGGGCTGAAAAGTCGAAACTCCCAAATGGAATATGTATGGCCTCTACCAGGTCTATATACCAAATTTTAATTTCCTAGCTCAACCTGGAGTGCTGATGGGAGGAGCAGACTTTTTCCAAGGTCAAAAAGGAGAAAAACCCCACACCTCCCTTCTTAATTAATCCAGCAGACTGATTTTTAGAGATGGTATACAACATTCGATTCTCTATCAATTGTCTCAAAAAAGAACAATTTTTGCAGTTTTGGCCTCTTAACACCCTCTCCTCCAAAATTGAGCATCATTTAAAAAAAACGTGTAAAAAATCTTACAAATTTTTTTTTTTGAAATATTTTTAAAAAGTTTGAAATAACATGCCAATATTATGCATCAAGAGTATAGTCCTGAGTTTGCTCTTTCAAAATGGTTCTCTCCTTCAGGTCCCTATCACTCTTATTTTCAAAGTTATAAAGTATTAAAAGCAAAAAGGATGCAATAAAATCATTCCAAATTTATTATGTCCTTCTTGAGTTCTTTATTGTATCTTTTTGTGATCGCAAAGCTGATCCATAAATATGAAAATATTTAGTTCCTTTGTTTTTGTAAATTTTAAGCCAACGAGTTTACAAAAACTTAGATATAAGAGATACAAAAAAAAATAATAAAAAAAAGCAAAATCAAATTCTATATGATGTTTCAATCATCTAATTTTAATTTAAAATCAATTTTTCACTAAAATGATGACGCCAAAAATTTTGAGTTTCTACTGTGGTGTGCTTAAGGACCTCCAAATGTACCTGCTGACCTTCCAACACCGAAAAAAGATTGGTTTGGATCAGCTTTGCGATCGCAAAAAGATCCAATAAAGAATGCAACAAGGACATGTAATGAATTTCGAATGATTTTATTGTATTCTTCTTGGTTTTTATACTTTATAACTTGAAAAATAAGAGTGAT
>FIZR01032027.1:0-12733 GCA_900060175.1 Ferrisia virgata | reverse complement strand
TAAACCATGGTGGTTAATCTTGAATATAAATTCATTTCAGTATTTCATTACAAATGGTTTTGTACTTTTAGGAGTTGGACCCATTGCAAGATAGCTTGAAAAAGATTATAGACCCCTTAACCAGCAATAATGAAAAGCTTGAACAGAAAGGAGTGATTCAGGGCAAAGTGAAGGGCATAATTGAACGAGCAATTATGGCAGAACATAAGGTAGACCAACTGAATGTAGAAAAGGGAAAACTGGAAAATAAAATGGTAATTTATATTTTTGGAATTTTTTTGTATCTGCTGAATAGTGTAAACAGGGTTTATGTTGGATTTTTTTGAAGGAACGAAGTGAATTATATAGTGTTGCTTTTCTGTTGAGATTTACTGAGCAAATTATTTGCAATATTTTAAAATTAAAACTTTTTTTAGGACAACATCAGACTGAAGGCTTTAAGAACCTTTGTGGTTCCTTATTTGTGCCTTAATCTTGAATTATATGAAAGTGTTTGGGACTGTGGTGGCCCAAACAGTTTAAATTTTGATCCTGATGATTTTGAAAAGACGGAAGTTAAATGCCATGACTTGGATACACAAACATTATCAAATTACAAAAGCCACGCCAAGAAATGGGATCGAATACTTCAAAGTTCAACTCATCCATTAGCAAAATATTTCAGAACCAAAATCCAACTGTTGTATCCAGAACTCTCTCTACAAACTATAGCAAAAAATATTGGTTTAGCATATGCTTTATTAAACAATGCAAAACATGGTGCCATAAATGACGACCCTAACTTAAAGGCACTTATAAATCCAGAAGTGCTCATTTTGACATTGAAGAAATGGGATGCTTTGCAAGATCCAGTAGTCCTTAATATTATTAAAACATTTGAAGAGGTTATTTATGGGTTCTAGATGAGTAGGAAATAAAGATAATTGATTTTGGAATTTGTTCTGCTTTCAAAAGATGGAAAAATGTTATAAAAATGAAAAAAAGTGGTAGAAACTTCTGAAGTACATATTTCATTTTATTTTCTTCTTAGAAAATAATATTCACGTTATATTTCATGAAAATTATTGAATTATAAACCTATATTAATAATTTAAATCATAAACTGTTATATGAAATTCGCTACATTATTTAGAAACTCAGAAAATTTGTGAAAATATTGGTGTTCATATCTAAGATCAACTTTCAAGGGCTCAAGGTTCAAGTGCTCACGAAAGAGCAGTTTTAGATAGAAATATTAGCGTTGAATCTTTGTTGAAAATCTAGGTTACTACCAATAATGGTCGAAAAATGTGAAAATACTGGTGTTGAACCTTTGTTGAAAATCTGATTCAGAAGTTCAAGGTTCAAGTGCTCATGAAACAGCAGTTTTAGATATAAATGTTGGTGTTGAATCTGTTGAAAAATAAGTATCAATGTCGTTAAAATTGCTTCTTGATTTTTTCTGGGTAATGAACAGATAAAACTTTTAATCTGATAGGAAACCGAAATTGTTTTTATTGGTTGCTTAATAGATGAATACAAGATGAATTCGGTTAGAAATCCAAAGAAATAAAATGTGGTCCAGTATCAGGATGATCAAAAACAATAAAAACTTCATTTTATCAAGCTGATTAAATAATTTCAATCTTTGGAGTAAACAATTTAATGAATAAAAGTGGAACCACAAGACGGATTTTGTTTACCCCCCCTCCACCACTCCAACTCATCCACCGCGTTTCAAAAGTCCACAAGAGCGGGGTGTTTATTGACAATATGACATAGAAAATCCTGCTAAAAAATTTCATGTCTCACTCTACCACTCAAAAAAATCTCCTTTTTTTGGTTTGTTTGTTTATCTTTCCCGAATTAAATCATCAAAAAATAATAAGGAATGAGATAACGATCCAAAGAGCAATACAATGTTCATTTTACAATACATCGATAAATATCAATCGAAAAAAACAAAATAAAAAGCATAAAAACATTCGTGATTATTGGGTATTTTTTTTACTATACCTAATGTAGGTATCAATGTATTCAAAATACATCTATTAATATCCTTCCTACCAAAAGGTTACATCATGATTTCTGCACATACCTTTAGACCTACCTACAGTAATGCTTGAATTATGTACATATCGATGGACTGAAGCACGTGTATATTTATTTATAGCATAATATCGCGCTTATAACTAGATACCTCGGCTATGTTGAGAATACCAGACCTACGCGTATCTAGACATACCAACAGATAATTTCAACATCAATAAAAATACCAATAGGCACGAATTTTTCGCCATTTCCATAATTTGAAAAAGCGAGGGTGGCTGTGTTTTAATTCCACCATCATAAGGTGAAATTACATAGTCGTATAGATGACCAGAGTGGAATAGGGAGGGACGACCTCACAGACCGATCTTTCAGTTAACATTTTTCTATTTAATCACATTCATCATTACCACACGATAAGAGATTCTTATTTCAAATCCAACTCGTACTGACAATCGCGCGTCTTACGTTTTGGATTTCAGCCAATACTGTAGTATTACGTAGGTAAAGTAGGTACCTACGTTTTCTCGATACAAATCTATAATATGATGAGTACGCGTATACTATATATACGCACTTGTGTTTACCAAAAGAAAGAGAGAGAGAGAGAGAGAGAGAGAGAGAGATGAGAAAAAAAGGCCCGTTTCAATTATCAGATAGCATGCGATGAAAGAAATCATTTAACGTTGTAATAAGCGGTTTAGGTTTACTAGTGTGTGCGTGTCTCTTTGTAGTATATCTATACACAGTACAGATACAGGAGATACAGGTACAGGTACGTACGCGTATCTATCTACGAGTACAATACATTGTAAATGCGAATAGAATTAAGTAGGTAAGGTACGTCTACATATCCGATAATTATACCGAGGCAGTTAAATAATAAACGATATAAAATGATACGAGAAATCACAATCGTAGGTATAACCATCGTGCATAACACAGCCAGCGTAAATTTGTCTATCTCTAACTTTAACAAGAATACGATACAGGCTGCAGCAGGAAGAGGAAAAGGGAGAAAAATTCCAACATCGAAATGATCGAGCATCAGCGTCGCATAGCAAGCAGATCTATGTACTTATGTGTTGTTGAATCGAACATAAAAGCAAAAGTAATGACACGTATGAAAACATCGAAAACAAAAAAGAAAATACATCGCTTTGCGATTCTTTTTCGGCCTGATTTTCGTGAAATATTATAATATTATGTAAATTGAAAAAAAAAATTAAAAGGGGTGTAATGGGGCTAATAAGTCGTCACCATCAAAAGACACATCTAAAACCTATACTAAATCTAAATAACAAATTTAAACATCCTAGCTCAATTTTGAGGGGAATTATACGAGGAACAAACTCAAAAAACAAGTAAACCCGACTAAAATACTTCATTTTTGAGACTGTGAGGGGGTGCAATGAGGCTGAAAAGTCAAAAACCCCAAAAACCCCATTTAGGACCCCATACAAAATCTACCACAATTTTAAGGAGAGTTATGCGTGGAAAAAACTCATAAATAAAAAGAACCGACCAAAAAACTACATTTTCGAGGCTGTAAGAGAGACCCTTCCCCCCAAAAAAGGCACATATATAGCCCATACCGAGTGTACATATCGAATTTCAATTTCTTAGCTCAATTTGGAGGAGATATGGGGAAGGAATGATGTTTTTTAAAGTCAAAGAAGGTAAAATAGAGGAAAAAGCCTTGTATTTTTCATCCCAATTGACCTATGAGGCTGATTTTTGGTTAAGTTATGCAACTTTGGATTCTCTACAATTGGTTGAAAAAGGAGAAATAATGATAATACTTAGCACTCTTTGCAGCCAAAGAGTACACATTGAGAGATTGTAAGCTCTGATAAGGTCTAACATGAAAGGTAGAAATTAAACTTTTATACTCACTGTTTCTCAGCACATAATTTTTGTCACACCTCCTCAACACTTTAACTTGCAATCATATAATCAACTAGGGTCAATGTGAACTGTTGACGAATCAGCTTTGAATATCTTTCATTTTCCTCAAAATTTCAACTTGAAATCACAAAATCAACGAGGGTTGAAGTCAACTAATTTTCTTCAAAAGTTTTATATACAATCATAAAATCAATCCAGAGTCATAATTTCCAACGCTTTAAATTTCTACAACATTTCAAACTTGAAATTACAAAATCAACGAGGGTTGAAGTCGACTAATTTTCCTCAACATTTTGACCCACAATCATAAAATCAATCCATAGTCAAAACTTCAAACACCTTCAAATTCCCACAACATTTCAACATGAAATCACAAAATCAACCCAGGGTCTAGGTGAACTGTGGACGGATCAACTTTGAATATCTTTCATTTTCCTTAAAATTTCAACTTGAAATCACAAAATCAACCACGGTCAAAGTCGACTAATTTTCCTCAACATTTCGAACCATAATCATAAAATCAATCCATAGTCAAAACTTCAAACACCTTCAAATTCCCACAACATTTCAACATGAAATCACAAAATCAACCCAGGGTCTAAGTGAACTGTTGACGGATCAACTTTGAATATCTTTCATTTTCCTTGAAATTTCAACTTGAAATCACAAAATCAACCACGGTCAAAGTCGCCTAATTTTCCTCAACATTTCGACCCACAATCATAAAATCAATCCATAGTCAAAACTTCAAACACCTTAAATTTCTACAACATTTCAACATGAAATCACAAAATCAACCACGGTCAAAGTCACCTAATTTTCCTCAACATTTCGACCCACAATCATAAAATCAATCCATAGTCAAAACTTCAAACACCTTAAATTTCTACATCATTTCAATTTGAAATCACAAAATCAACCACGGTCAAAGTCGCCTAATTTTCCTCAACAATTCGACCCACAATCATAAAATCAATCCATAGTCATCACTTCAAACACCTTAAAATTCCCACAACATTTCAACCAGAAATCATAAAATCAACCCTGAGTCTAGGTCAACTGTTGACGGATCAACATTAAACGTCTTTGATTTTCCGCAGAATTTTACTATTTTGTCAAACACAATCCAACTTTTGGCCATCCACGTGATAACAACTTGGAACAAATTACCATCATTATCAAGGCCATGAACGTCTAGAATATCAAAATCTGACCAATGCGGATTTTGACTGTCCAGATTTTGATAGTCCACTGTTGACGATCAACTGCTGATGGACTTTTGTAGAATGCGCTATTGAACATCTTTCGATATTAAAATACAGATCTGACATTGCCAAAAATGGTCGTAATGGTCTTCTAGGAGCCCGAAACGGATTCTGTTGATATCCCACCTACGGCCATCCTCCGTAAGTCGATAGACCGTAATAGTCTGGTTTTCATTGATAATCATGTCGTAGAGAAAATCAGGCTAATAAGCTCACTGCGTACTTTACACGACACATAAAAGCCAATACACAATACATCCACATACATAAAAATACCACGAATGAAAAGGATCAAAGGTATGATCCGATGCTGGACTTATAAGTATACACTCGTCAAAAGTAAAACACGTAATTAGTCGAGTAATTTGATGAGTTGAAAATGAAATGAGCCGATACATCTAAACGTTTTCTTCATCTCTCTTTTCTCTTTTATCCGACTTACTCGTATCTACCTACCTACCTACCTATACCTATACTCACTCACTCATCACTCTCTCATCACTCGATAATACGACTACATAATCTGCAATTTGTACATAGTTATAAGGTTTTCTTTCTTTTCGTAGACACGTTTGAATAAGTTAGCAGGAGAGGTGCAGTTACTGGTACGAATTGTACGCTAGTTTAATTAATTCGATCGTTAAATAAATGAAAAATCACGTCGGCGTCGCGTCCAATGTTTCTAAGAAAATTAACCTCAGTGGTAATTTCTTCTTTTTGTCTAAGCGAATACACACATACCTTTACCTATTGGCTACGTGATAAAACAGTGTACACTTGTATTGAGAATCTACGAGTACCTTGAAAATATAAAGGTCAAGGTTATGGATATGCATAGCTTGTACATAACGTTTATCATTTTGAAAAATTTTCCTCTTTGCGAAAATATTTTCGCTATGAGATGATGATGATAATGATGATGATGATGATGATGATGACGACGACGACGATGGGGTTAAACGATTACATACTCGTTGTACGTGCTTTTCGAGTTCATGCATTAAATGAGTAAAATGGGCGATTTGACTCGACAGCAGCTAACGTACGATGATGTAAAATAGCGAAAAAAATCATCACCATTTTATACCGTTTGAATTTCGCTAATTTTCTTTCTTTCTCTTCGTACATCTCGTTTTGGTCTATGCTGATTTTAACGAACGGTTGTTTCAATCGTTGATATTTTTGTATACCTAAGTTTCGTATTTACGTGCAAGAGCCTCAAGGTCGCAGCTCATCGCACCGCATGCACCGTAATGAACGTTACCAGCCTACGAGGCGACCTTGATAATAATAATCACCCTTACGATATTCTCTCCTAGGAATTCGTAGCGTATTCGTTTCTATTTATGAATATACTCTGTAGCATGTATTTTGTACTTCTGTGTAAGCCTACTCTTCGAATAATTTGACTTTAATCAAAATTATACCAAGGTACGACGAACCCGTCGATGTTTTTGGAAAAGGTCAATAGCACATCTTTTTTGTTTCAGGTATCTCAATTCTAAGTGCATACCAGGAAGTTTCAATTTTAGTTTTTTTTTTTTTCAAAATGAGGCGGCTGGAGGAAGGTAGTGGAAGGAAGTTGCGAAATAAAATTTGCGGTCTGACCCACTCCTCTCGCGTACGCCAATTAGTATAAAATTTCGAAATGTACACGAGAAATTGAAAAAATTTAGTCTATTAAATTTTTTGGTACTTATGTATTTTTAGAAAACGATGTGAAACTGAAAAATTGTTTTTGTAATTATTTTTGCGTTTCAAGAGGTACGAAATCATGCTTAAAAATGAAAACAATTACCTATTTTCAATTTCTTCAATAATTATAAAGAATTAAACATTTGAAATTTCATAATTTCTTACAGTATAATGCATGTAAGTTTTTTTTTTTTTTTTCATTTTTTACCCCCAGCAAAAAATTTATAGTGTACTATTTTTCCTCTACATAAACATGATTTCAACCCCCACCCCCCTCAAGTACAAAAAAATTCTCGAAAATTACTAATAACAAACCATCAGATAGCTATATCCACAGTTTTTCAACATTTTTTAACCAATACTTGAAGAGAAATGAACAATAGAAAATTTCAAACATTTATTACGCAAAAACCAAAAGGGTACGTAGTAATTTTTGACATTGATATGCCTCATTTTTACCTAATTTTTGATGATTTTTAACGATTTTTTTCATAATCAAGACCAATTTTTACTCATTTTTCAACATTTTTTTCGTAGTTTTAAATCAATTTGTTGCACTTTTCACCCGTTTTTATCAAATATTCAACTGATTTTCGACAATTTTTAACAATTTACTTTTCGACGTTTTTTATTTCATAATTAGGTCAATTTTCATCCAATTTTCAACAATACATGGTAGATTTTTTTTAACAATTTAGATCAATTTCTACCTGAAATTCAACATTTTTTTCATTATTTTATAATCTATTTTCTGCTTTTTTTTTACCTGTTTTTATCAATTTTTTACAAAATTTTTGTTAATTTTAACATTTTTTTTTTTTATGATTTAAATCAATTTTTAGTTATTTTTTAACATCTTTTAATGATTTTCGATCAATTTTATGCACTTTTACGCGGATTTATCAAATATTGAACTGGCTTCCACTAATTTGTAACGTTTGTTTTTTTATAGTCAGGGTAAATTTTCACTCATTTTTCAGCATTTATTCGTAATTTTTGATAAAAATTTCTGCATTTTTACGCATTTTTATCATATTTTTACCGAATTTACGAATTTTTTCGATGATTTTTTTTCTTCTAATTTGGGTCAATTTTAATCCATTTTACAATGTTTTTTATGACTTTTGAATGCTTTTGATCAATTTTCTGCTTTTTAAACAACTTTTATTTAATTTTTTGTACATTTTTATCCAGTTTTATGAATTTTTTCTCGTTTGTGATAAATTATTTGCATTTTTTAACCATTTTTGTAAAATTTTTACCAAATTTGCGATAATTTTCAATGATTTTTTTTCGTTATTTAGCTCAATTTTAAATCCAATTTCAAATGGTTTTTTCACGATTTTTTTTATCAATTTTCCGCTTTTTTCTCCCATTTTTATCAGATTTTCTTTATTTATGATAAATTTTCTGCACGTTTACTTTTTTTTTTATCAAATATTTACCTTATTTTCTATGATTTTTAACAATATCTCATTCATGATTTAGGTCAATTTTAACCCATTTTTCAACATTTCTTTATGATTATTGATTGATTTTTTTTTGCCAATTTTCATTTAATTTTTATTCAAATTTCGATAATTTTTTTAAATTTTAGGACAATTCCCAACCATTTTTAAAAATTGTTCCATGATTTGTAATGAATTTTATGCACCTTTTATCCATTTTGTTAGATCATTGCCCAACATTCGATAATTTTCAACATCTTTTTATAATTTTTGACCAATTTTCGGTAATTTTTATCCAGTTTCTTGAAATTTCTGTATTTTTTTGAAGGGTGGTGGGGGGAGTCATTCAATTTTTATCCAAAAGTCGATGCTTTTTTTCAACCATTTTTTAAAAATTTTCCATGATTCATGATCAATTTTTTACACTTCTTATCGATTTTGTTAGATCTATGCCCAACTTTCGATGATTTTCAGCATTTTTTTACAAGTTTTGACCAATTTTCTACAATTGAAACGTGAGTATGGCTGATTTTTGGACTTTGTTTTGAAATGTCTGAGTTGAGTATTTGATTTTTGATTAAAAGTTTTTGATCAAAAACTCGGCATGAAGGATGATAATGTGTTAAAGAATGGAAAAAAATTGATCACTTTAGCACTTAATGTTGAAATATTGACACAAATGTCAATTTAAAAAATTAAAAAATGTGTGATGTTTCTGATGTAAAGTTTTTGATTTCTCTATCATTTTTGCACTTAATGTACCAAAGATATATTATACAAGGTTAATTGAAGGTTCTGTGATTTGATTGTAAAAAAGATTCAAAAATTTTTTTATATGGATATGAAAATCACCAAAAAAAAAGCTGCGAACTTATCAATCGTTTTCAGTATTACATATCCATGATCTACAATTTTTCCATGAAAAGGGAAAATTGCAATTTTTTTTGACCTGGATTGGATCTTATCCTAATTGAACAATAACGATAACAAAACATTTAATTTAAAAACAATCGTAAATTAGTTCGAAGCTCATTTCACACATCTGCGAAGAAATTTTCGATCAGTTCGTAAATGGAATTACATTACGATGGATAAAAATGGAAGTCAATTTTATTCCGATGAACGTGGGAAGGCACCGTACTCGCAGGTAATGTCTACCGAATCCCATACTCATCTTTCACCACCATCACCAAGTAAGCTAATAAGTAATTTAAGTCGAAATCGAAAGAATCTGCGAGTACGAGTACGACGAGTATTAGAAAACCCTCTTCGTGCAATCTCCACCTACACGTACCCCCTGATTAAGGTCGGTCTAAAGTGAAACGAAACGAAACGTATAAATATATACGATGATTAATCGGCGGTTAATTACGGTGATTCGACGAATTCGTCTGTACGTCGCGTCGTCGTCATCGCTCCTCGTGTAGTGTATTGAAAAAAGAAAGAAAAAAAAATAAATCATTGAAAGAAAAAAAATCGCCTTATTCTACAAAAGCGTAGTACATCTGGTCGAGGTCACTAACCCTGTACTTACACACAGTGGTAATCTGATCATCATCGTGAACTCGATATATGTATCGAATTACAATACCGGAAAACTTCACATACTATATACGAGTACGAGAGAGAATATGCGATGCGTTTGAAGATCGCGGATTTTTTTTTTTTTTCATGAATTACTAGGTACACCTACTACTACTTCTACCTGTGCCTATAGCAAAAAGCAGTTGGATTTTTTGGGGGTCACATATTTTAGTTAAGTAGATCAATTTTCTTATCGCGTTACACGATTCATTGATTCGATCGAAATTTATGTTTATCTGCATTTTCATCATTCTTATAGATGTAGGCACCGATAGGTGTTGGGTCGTCTTCGAATGAGATGTTGGCCAGTGACCATTGCTCAATGCTCATTAATATGCAACAGGTGCATCTTCATCTACGATCTGTAACTGAAGTAGGGACTTTTTACCGATCAAAATTTTACGGAAAGTGGAAATTTCATACTTCGAAGCTGTGGCGTTTTTATTTCAATATTCTAGAACTCCCCCGAAGCCAATGCATAGAGGAGCAAGCGGTTGCAGAGTTTAGTTTTTTGGCAGTTACATTTGAAATAACGCAATTACGAGGAACATGTTGAAATAAAAGTTATAGAGCAACAAAAAACAAACATTTTTGCTTCTTTGACTTTTTTCGCCAGGAGGTCGTGGGGTAGGAGCTAACACGTCTACAAAAAAATCACATTTAAGAGCATTTTCCTCGCGTAAGTACATCCCGCAGTTATGCAAAACGAGAGAACTTTAAAAACATCCCTTTTCTCAAAGTGGTAGGCTGAGGCTGTCGTTCAAAAAGCTGCTACTTTCCACAGGGATAAGTCCGTTAGGCTAGAAAATTTGAAAAATTAGTTCAGACAAACACTGTGCAGCGTTAAAAAATGAACATTTCCACTTTTAAAGGAAAAAAAAAATCTCTTTGAGATACTTTTTCAGCCTGATTCTATGGAATATTATGATTACGCGAATTGAAAAAAAAAAAAACATTGTTTCCTATCAATGGGAAGGATAGGGGGGGGGTCAATAGGGCTAAAAAGTCAACACCCCCTTCCCCAGGCACATCTAAAACTTATATCAGATGTACATACCAAATTTCAACTTCCTACCTCAATTTGGAAGGGAGTTATGCGAGGAACAAGTTCAAAATATAAGGAAAATCTGTCAAAAATACAACATATTTTCAAGGCTGTGAAGAGGTGCCAGGAGGCTGAAAAGTTGATACTTCTAAAAAGCACATCTATAGCCTCTACCGAGTCTACATAGCAAATTTCAACTTACTAGCTCAATTTGGAATGGAAGGGAGGGAGGAACAGCCTTTTTTCAAGGTCAAAAAAAGGAAAACCTACGTATTTTCCCTTCTAATTGACCCAAAAGGCTGATTTTTGGATATGTTATACAGCATTGGATTTTCTATTAATTGGCTCAAAAAGGAACAATTTTCACAGTTTTGGCTCTTCAGCGCCCCCTCACCCAAATTTGGGTATAACTGAATTTTGACCCGAGGTTCTACCCACACATATATATCTGATCCGTTGCCAAACTGAGCCTATTTACCGAATTGGAACGATTTTGGTCCATATGGAGCAAAAAAAATCATTTTAGTCTTCGGGAGAAAAATAAAAAAATAAAAAAAATTATCTGACAGGTCCAAAAATGGTCGTAATGGTCTTCTCGGTCCCCAAAACGGATTTTGTTGATCCCCCCCCCCGTCTATCTTCATCCACCGTAGGTCGGTACACCGTAATAGCCTGATTTTCATTGACAATATGACATAAAAAAATCAAGCTGCAAAGTAACACTTGGAAATTTCACTTGAAATTAATAATTTACGAATGGGCGAGTCACGTATAAAATTCGGCTTATTATAAGGGTTTTTGTGGTCGCGAGATTCGATTTTGACAGTCATTTGAGCATTGGTCTCAAGTTGGGCTACCAAACGACACGTTCGAAATGCAAAATTTATTCAAAATTTAATAAATTTTGAACATTAGGGTAGATTTGCGAATTCTAAAATCTGCTCATAATGTGCCCGCAAAATCAGGTGTTCAAATTTCAAGTATATGGGCTGTTTAAATGCGCTTTTCGGGATCTTGAAATTATTAAGATGTGAGACTATTTTGGAGCTTTGTAAATCGATACTCAAGGGTGAAATTTTGTAAATTATGAATTTTGAACCTCCCCTTTGGAAGCCCAATTTATGTCCAACATTCGAATGGTTGTCGAAATCGAATTTCGCGACACAAAAACTACTATAATAAGCTGATTCAATTTTTCGTCCGCTGGAATTTATACTTGACTCGCATAGGCTTAAATATTCATTTTTTAGAGGTATTTTCAAGCGTCAGTTTTTTTTCTTTTTGCCATAGCTTCGTAGCTTGGTTACATAGAAAAAAAAGGTCAACAAATGAAAATGTTTGTCTTTTAACGCTCTAACACGTTTGTCTGAACCAATTTTTCGAAATTTTTAGCCTAAGAACCTTATCCTTTGAGAAAGTTACAACTTTTTGAACGGTGCCACCCCCTTTTTGCCATTTTGAGAAAACCGGATGATGCAATATTTTTCTCATTTTCCCCAATAGTGGAAAATACCTACTATGCGATAAAAATGCTACTAAAAGCGAATTAGACAAATTTTTGAGAATTATTCGAGTCATGTACAGATCCCTGTTTAGAAGCAAACTTGAATACGGATGTCCAGCATTTCTAAATGCAACACAGAGAAACCTATCAATCAAGAAAACTATCCAAAATGCTGCTTTGCGTCTATGCATTGGAGCTCTACCCTCCTCGCCTATTGACAGTATTTACTGTGAAGCGAGTGAATTACCCCCAGAAT
>FIZR01032024.1:0-18841 GCA_900060175.1 Ferrisia virgata | reverse complement strand
GTCTGGTGATAATTACTTCTTCATGACGGTCAAGTTGGGATAGATTTTTCCAGGGCCTTACGAATTTTTTGTGCTGGAAGAGTTTATTTTGAGATTGAATATCATCTTTAGCTTCACAAAATATTTTCATGCGTTGTTTCATAACAGAGAGTAGGCATAATGACGTATAAAATTTATAAAATACTTTCTTCAACTACCCGGCTAGAAATTTTCTTCCCTCCACACCTCTTTTTGAAAAAACATCTCAAGGGGGCTGTGGAAACGATAGATCTCTAATTCAGGGAGGGGAATATAAACCATACTATGAAATAGAACATCGTATAGAACAGTTAAGAGCAGCTACTCCGGATGTTACAGCTGAGCCCCTCCCCTCACTATTAAAAAAAATGTCTCACAAGGGCGTAGAATGATATTTGAAGTGTAAAAACCAATTTTTAAACATACCTTCAGCAACACGCACACATTTTTAAAGCGTTTAAACGGGTAGTACCCATTCAACGAGCTCAATTTTGTCATCCCCCTCCCCCAATATGTACGGGTAAGGAGGTTTAATGGGAAAAAATTCGGACCAAAAAGCAAAATCTATCTTGTTTTTTGGTTGTTTTTAAGTTCAAAAAATAATGAATTGAAAAATTTATAAATTGAAAGTGTATGAACAATTTTCAACGAAAATTGGTTTACCCTTTAATATCGACCTTAGGAATAGACCTGTCGTTAAAAAACGTGAAAAATTAGGAGTTTTCAAAAAGTAATTTTTCGCAATTTTTCATGATTTTCTGAAAAATTGGGAAGGAAATTTTTTTTGAGACCCGCTCCTCCAAATCGATGTATGACATCAATTTTACAGGTTTAAGTGCAATATTTGCAGTATTTTATTTTTACCTCCCATAGTCGATTTTTCAAAGGCCCTCAAAAAACGTCATTTTAGTAAAAAATTACGTTTTTCAAGCGCCCTTGAAAAATCGGTTGTGGGTGGGAAGGAGGGGCAAAAATAAAATATTGCAAATATTTTGCTTAATCGTATAAAATTGATGTTCCGCATCGATTTCGGGGAGACATTTTTCAAAAAAAAATTCTTTCCTAGTTTTTCAGAACATCGTGAAAAATTGCAAAAAATGAATTTTTTTGAAACCCCCTACAAAATGTGACAATGATGAAAAAATGCCACCAATGTACATTTTAGGTCAAAATAAGCATGATAATTCCATTTTTGAAATAATTTTCAAAAATTGTCATTTTAATTTTTTGGAAATTATTATGAAAATATTTTATTTATGTGAGCTTTGCAAGTTTAAAAAACTGAGTCAGTGGGCTGAAATTTTTACTACCTTCTTTTGAAGTCATTTTGCAACTATTGTGACCCCACCGCATGCAGATTACCGAAAAAAGCAGAACTTGGCTTACTGTGGTATTTAGTCGTCTTAAATTGATGTCCTACATCCATTTCAAGAAGGTGTTTTCAAAAAAAATTTTCTTCATTGACCATTTTTAAAAAACTTTGAAAAAATGGAATAGGTGACATTTGCCAGCAACGATGATTTAGGCTATAAATAAGTGTAATAATTCCGTTTTTGGGAAGAAATTTTCAAAAAAACTCTTTTTCGATATTTTGAGAATTTTTGAAAATTTTTTAATTTTGATACAGTTTTGCAAGTTTAAAAAATTGAGTGAAACAGCTGACATTTTTAACACATTATTTTGATGTCATTTCACAAGTATTGTGACGCCACCGTTTGCAGATTTTCAAAAAAAAAAAAAAAAAAATTCGCCCCTCCCCTACAAATGGGTACTTGTCAATTCTTTCTTGTCTAAAATTCCTTCGCAATATACAACGTAATAAATTACAAAACATCTGTACCCGTTAATTCTGCACATGTTTTCATTGAACGATGAAAGGAAATCGTACCTAGCTATCTACATAAGAATGAAAGGGAGAGAAAAGAGACTGTACAGATAAAGTACAAGTACTGAAATACATACTCGTATAACTCGTTGGTATTTCACATGTGCGAATTTGTACGAATATATTCGCATAGGTTAAGGTAACACGATACGAACAGAACCACTGATATGGATTAAGCACGACATATTTTCCAATTTCGTTGTCATCTCTCATCTCATCTTATACGTATTGTTTGAAAACACCGAGAATATCTATTAGGTACTATCATATACCTATATTAAGTATAGACACAAATTCCCCCCTCCCCCGGCAGTATGATGTCATTCTTCATATCATTCGAAGCTTTCATAGATAAACCAGCACGGTTGGTTGATGAATAAAAAAGGAAGCCACGAAGCATCCGGCAAAAACCATTCGGCACATGGTGCTTTAATTCCAAATTCTGCACTCGACTTTAAATTACTCAAAATACGAACGCAATGCGTTCTACGCCTTCAGCCACTGAGCTGTGTGTTTTTTGAATCTAAATTACAAAGGTGCGTTCTTCATGTTACCCACCCGCACCCATATACTGCGTTAAGCATCCCAGATACGTATAGGCTATCTACGCTACGTCTTTCATCCATTTCTTCGACGAAACGAAGCATCGAGTTTTTGAGTGTTTTTACGTGACTCAAGTTTGTCGAATTCGTGATGCCAGCAAAAGTACCGTATCTGATTCGTGACCACGTGGAACAGGTATAGCTGTGCGGCGGCTATGTCGATGTAGAAATCGAATTAAATCGTGTTTCGATGCCAATTGGAAGTGGGAGGGAAAAAAAGCGCTACAGTTTATTAAAATGTTCGTTTTAGCGCGACGTGAGGCGTAGACGTTAAGAAATTGAAAAACAGCGAAAAACGAGCTAAAAGATGTGTGAAATTTCACCACGTGTATTTAGCATTTATAACGAAGTAGGTACATTTACGACGACGCGATGTTAGTTTTTTTTTCACCCCTGGTTTCCTCAACACATCTGCATATGGAGAAGAGAAGGCTTCCCCTCTTTTTTTTTTTTTCATACTACGAATAAAGTTTCTTATTATAAAGTATAGTAGATATCTACCTACGAAGGAGTGAAGTTTCCCATCAAGTATTCAGAGACATATTTGCATATTTATTAGATTTAACGAAAATGAAATTTTCGTCGCTTTCGATATTCTTATTAAATAATTTAACTTTTCAACGGTGAAAAGAAGAACACGAGGTATTATAATTGGAAAAAGCCTATTTAATGTTGAATACAGGTAAAAGAGCATAAGCACCTATTTCAGAAGTTGCGCCAAGAAGGGAGTCAAATAGCTATATCGATGTAAAATACGCGCCAGAAAATGAGAAAAAAATTTTATCCAGTAAATACTTTACTCATGCGAAATGCTGACGTAAGATGGAAAGTACAAGGTTTCTTCAACTCTGATCATTGCTGAACAGAAAGTAATGAGAATACGTGATAAATTTAAATGCAAGGTGAATGACACGAATCTTTAATTCTAACTTGCTCGCAGAAGGATATGGTGGGAAATCAATACTTAAAAAACAATTATGATCTCACCACACCTAGGCATTTTCTGTCCTCTTTTTCTAGCATTATTAACGTTATTATTCGAATGAATTCCTATCTAAAATCAAGAGACGCAGATGATAAGGTCATACTTAGTGTATTTTGCTAGCTTACTAGAGATATTTTACAGACCCAGATGGTCAGTAGGGAAATAACAAATGTGCCAAAAAAATGTCTTCTAGAAGACCAAAATGAATGTTGTTGGTACTTGGCCCTTCTCCTGCAGCACCAGTCTTAGGTCAATAGAACATCGTTGTCGTAAGGTGGTGACTGTTATGTCAAGAGGTAGCATAAATTTACTAAAGTCTTGGATTTTTGGCATATTTCATATTTTTTTACGCAAATTCTTACAGTATGAATTGACCAGTAATCCGATGAATTTTTGATGACGAGTTCTGATCTCCTTCATCTTTTAATCAGCTATTAAATTTGTTTTCGGACCGTCAAAATGAACCTACTCTTTTTTCTGGATCTTATGAGCAATATATTTCAATTTTCAGTATTTTATATCTTCTGCTGGCACTTTGTCAGCTTTTTTTTTTTTAATATTCTTCAGTGGCACCTCATCCCTCTAGCATTCAATTTTCTTTCATTATCTTCGCTCATGGTCTACGTTTCATGCGAATATTTCAGTATAGTCGATACATAGCACTTCATTATAGTAGCGACTGGACCAAAAAGGAGCTGGCTTACTGGGTGAACATAGGGCCCCGTAACTATTTTTGGACGAACGCTTCATATTAAGAGATAAAAGTAAAAAGATATTGTGTGTTTCACTTCGATAGTACTTCCTTCATACCATAAGTAGAGCCACTTGAATTCGACGCATGTATAATGTTTTGCCTATCCCATTTATCGCTGGGGTAACAATGCATATATTTGAACATTTTTTCCCCTAAAAAAATCTGAGGCAATTTTTAAAAATTTCTTCTTTATTATTCAGAAATGCTAGAAATTGCCAGTTTGCGCAAAGTGTTAATTATAAGATTGATGATAAAGGAGAAGAGGTTTGTCAGATATCTTGAATAATGTAATAAAAACATTATTCACGTGCATTTCGTGAAAAAAAATTCTGGACATGATTATATTTTCCCCGAGTAGTTTAGGAAATTGAGGAAAAAATTTCATATTGCAATTTTTTTGCCTCTTTCAAAAAAAATTTCCACAGAAATATAAATTTCACCAAAAAGCTTTTTTTATTAAAATATTGCACTAATTCAAAGTAAATACTGCAAAACCGAGTAAATTTTTCAATAAGATTATTCTGTTTGCAAAGAAATTTTTATTTCTGATAAATGATAAAAAATTTCATAATAATCTTTTCCAAAATTTCTCAGCAACTTGAAAAAAATATAATCATCACAAACCGGTCATCTCCAGCATTTTTGAATAAAAAGTTGAAAATTTTTGAAAATTACTCCAAATTATTAAGGAAAAAAATTCAGATTTGCGTATGTTTGTCCTGCAATCGTCAGAATAGACAAACCATCATACATGGGTTTAACTTGAATTATTCTACTAGTGATACGAAGGAAGCAGATCGGATAATTTTAATCAATTCACTGTAAGATTCCTTGAAATTGGAACCATTATCGCTCAGATAAGTGTCAACTTTCCTTGGCGAGCTACAAATCCAGCTAAAGTATTTATAAAGGCTTGGGATGATAAGGATGTAATTGCTACAATATGAGCAGTCTTTGTAGCTATTTCATTGACAGTATGATATAGAAAATCAGGCTAAAAATCTGTTATTAAAAAAAAGGAACTTTGCGAAGGATCCTCAAACACTCAAATTCCCGCTTATTTTGCATCTAGAGAAATGACCTCGAAACGAACAAGGAGAAGCAACTTTCTTTTTCAAAAGCAAAATAAGGTTAGTACACTAGGAGACGAGCTGTTCATACCAAAGCCACTGCATTACCTGCGATTAGTTCTGATGCTCAAATTACCAAACCAAAATTCAAAAAATGTTACACAATAGGCAAGTTGTAAAATTGATGATATATCGTCTATGACTATGCAATTAAAGCTCCCTTCCTTACCTTTAGGTGCCAGCTCATCTAATCCATTTCCAATTCAGGATACGGAAACAGGCGGCGGCAGACGGAAGCTAGAAAACAAATAACAGGAAGTTTGCTCATTTAATATCAACAGTCAACACGTTACACACAATATTACCTTTTCTTTGCGACATAAACTGGCACCATATTACCTAGTATAACCATTTCATCAAAATTCCAAAACTTTATCGAACAGCAGTTTACAGCAGTGAATTTGACAACGTTTGTCATATTTATAAGCCTGACATTTTTGATATAATTTCGTCGCGCATAATGAAAGTTGAAAGGCTTTACCTAGCGTTAGTAGTTCGCGACGCGCGTCAACCTTGTTTAATTTATTCAAAACATGTCTTATACACGGGGTATCACATAAAAGATGCTACACCACCCCCATCTCTCCTCCTTTTTGGATTGCTATGTACGGAAAGTGAGCTGCAGTCGGTCGCTGAGAATACGAATACCTACACCACGCACGAGAAACACCGCAGCCATCCATTAAAAAATGATAAAACCTTTGGCGACGAGCAACGACGACGTGTATTAATCTCGTTTAACCACTCTGCGCTATCCTTTTTTTTTTTCATACCTACTCACTCGTTTATATTCTTGACATTATGCGAGTTACTCAAGTTTATAGTGTCTAGTAAGTAGTTACGTGTAAACGGGATACTGCTGTAGGTTCATGATACATCTAGCTATCTACTTCTTTAAAATTCACCTTTAATTAACCGTATCTTGTTAAATCATTAGACTAAAAGGCGCACCAATATCTGGCAACGCTAACTCTAAAGTCACCAATTAATTATGGATAGCGAATTTCACCAGCCTACACGCGTCATTCCAATTTGTAAACTAGCGAGCTTTTCATATTTTATTGTACAAGCAACAACTTCAAACGACCATATAACGCTCGTTTCAGCATCATTTCATTCTACATTCGTAATGCCATTACCAAATATTTGTTCTGATTGATGTTCTATCAGTGGTAGAGGTGGAAACTTGTTTCGCCAATTTTGAATCTTCTAGCTCAATTTAAACAGGATATATATGTGGAAAATACTAGAAAAGAAGCAAAAACTAAACAAAAAACAGCCCTTTCTAGACGGTGGAGGGGTGCAATGGAGCTACAAAGTTTAGCCGTCCCCAAAGGCACATTTATGGCCCCTATCAAATTTACAATATCAAATTTCAATCTGCTAGACCGGTCTATTTGGAAAGGAGATATACCTTGTGATTCTTAAAAACTAGCAGAAAACAACCAAAAAAATCACTTTCTGAGAAATGAAGGAGTGCTATGGGGCAGAAACATTGAAACCCTTCAAAGACATATAGGGTTCCTACCAAATTTCAACCTACAATATAGATCAATTTGGAGAGGAGGTACACGAGGAATGGCCTTTTTTCAAGTTCAAAACTATGAAACCTCCTGTATCACCCCAATTAACATAGAAGGCTGATTTTTAGATATGTTATACAACTTTTCATTCTCTGCTAATTGGTTTAAAACAGCAATTTTCACCTCTCAAAATCCTCTCTTACCAAATTTGGGGATAACTGAATTTTAACTCAAAGCCATCCCCACTCATGTATATCAAATCCTTTACCAATTTAAACCTCATCATCAGCAGGTTTCAATTACTTACAATCATATTGCACCTAGAAAAGCATGCCATCCGTTACAATCCCACACTTGTGAAACAGCTCTCAACACAGAGCCCATTCACGCTTTGGCTATGTCAGATCACCTGGTTGGAGATATTCTTCTGCTCTTTTACCAGAGGTCTTCCCAAAGAGAATGTCTTTTTCGAGATTTCCAACTTCTCTACTGGTCACATGTCCAAAATACCTTAGAATGGGTCTCTCGCATGAAGCACTTAGCCTTGCTGGCC
This sequence comes from Ferrisia virgata, assembly GCA_900060175.1. Classification (NCBI taxonomy): domain Eukaryota; kingdom Metazoa; phylum Arthropoda; class Insecta; order Hemiptera; family Pseudococcidae; genus Ferrisia; species Ferrisia virgata. Next base: position 11,391 of record FIZR01032024.1, on the reverse strand, counting down.
TCTGTATTTCTTTGACGATTGAGATGTTGGTTGTGATATGCTCAGTATCTTTCGCCACATCCACATCTCAAAAGCATCAATTCTTCATTTATCATCTACCTTCAACGTCCTTATTCCCACAGCATACAAGAAAACAGAGAAAATAAGTGACTGTATAAGTCATTTCCTTGTCTTTCTTGGGATCTTATTACTTCATGTTATGTTAAGCAGTCTAGTCTTAGCTGATTTGTTCAGAGCGATTCGGTGCCATATTTCCGCCTATTAACCACCATCTGCTTTAATGATGGAGCCTAAGTATACGAAAGTGTTGAATTTTTTGTATTCACTTTGGTGTATATTGCAGATCTGAGATTCTTTTTTCCTCCAATGGAGATACCATCAACTCGATGTTCTAAAGCCTCTTGATTTATGCATCAGATAACATGCATCCTTAACCCACCCGTTTTTCGCTTGAAAAGCCTCAGATTTCATCAGCTCTCAACACCATTACATTGAGCTCATATAGAGACTGCAACAGAACTACTATAAGAAAGAGACTCATTTCTTTTAAATGAATAATTTCTTCCAATTCACATAGTCAAAAAGGGGATTACATAAAATTTTTGTAAATAGTTACTCGCCTAGTTCCCACTAGAGAGTGTTGATACTTGGCTAGCAAAATTACTTTTTTTTTTAGTTTTCAAAATAGATTTCACATGCAGCAATTTGCTTTGAAATTTTTCCTACAATCTGATTGGTTGAGGTTTTCATGATTTCTGACTGTAATCACGCTGATCAGCTGATATGATGTCAATTAGTTTATAGTTGTTGTTATTTGTTGATAAAAATACTATCAATTTTCATTGGTTGAGAACTGTTGAGATCATCCAATCAGAATGCAGAAAAATTTTTTCAGCCAAGCATTAGCGCCCTCTAGTAGAAACTGTCTCAGCAATTTTTACCAAATCCCTTCATGGCTGCGTCCACCAGCGAAGCATCTTTGTGCTTCAGTGTCCATAGCTTCGGTGCAGTTTATGGAACACGTCACTACAGGTATGCTGAACTCTCTGCACTTCTCAGCGATGTTCATTATCTGTTTCCTTGTATCTCTTCTTGGTATAAACCCGGTCTATTCAGATGGAATTTGTCTGTGTAGAAACGCTTTAATTCAGTTGTTTAGGATTTGTAACATGACTTTGTTGCCATGCGGAATTAAGGCGATTGTTTGATAATTAGAGTATAATCTTACATCTCCTTTCTTATGCAAGGGAATCAATTCCTATTCACACCATTCAGCAGGCCATTTATGACTCTGCCAGAAGATCACACTGCAGAGATACCATATTCCTTTGATTCCATTTCATTAGGAGCCTGCCACAGTTCAGCTTCAATACCATTGTAACCAGGTGCTTTGCGTTTCCTCATGTTTGGCTCATCTTCAGCCATCACTTCGACTGTAAGAACCAGTTTGTGTACCTGCGAAATTCCTCTATCTTCGCACAACTGCTCCTAGTATGTTTTTCAGCTGTCAAGGATTCCTCTAGGGAGCTACAGAACTGTGCCGTTATCTTTCCCAATGTCACGAGTTTTACGTTGAAAATCTCTAGCAATTTGACACATTTTTTTGTATATTGCACTGGTTTCATTGCAGTCTGCTTATTTCTGTATTTCGTTGCAGGTTTCGTTGAGGTACACTTCTCTGTCTCTACAACAACACTGCTGATTTGATAATCTGTACTCTTCTATGTCACCGCCACATTTGACTTATCTACGCAGCTCCATAATCAACACGGTGTCCTCGTTTATCCGTGGCTACTTTTTTTTCTAAAACACCTTGACCTAATTTGGTTGGAATCGAGCCTATGTAAATGATTTTTTGCTTCGTGAAAAAAAATAAATAAATAAAGAATAAATATCTTACATAACGAAAAATGTTCTTAATGGTCTTTTAGGACCTTAAAATGAATTTTATTCAGGCTCCCTCCCCCCTCTCTCCCTCCATCCGTACCAGCCATACCTCTATAGATTGTAATAGCCTGGTTTCCTTTGACAATTATAAAGTACAGAAAATGGAGTTAAAAAATGAACAATACATTTTAAATCAAGCTCTGTACTCTTAGTGAGGTACGTTTAGGTAGGAGTACTTTATATGTAAGTATTATGCTCGCGTATTTAAATACATACAATGTCAACTACTGGTACCTTATACATTAGAGTAGGTACATATTCATAACATAAATTCAATTTTAATGCGATCTATATCGAGCATGAAAGCTAAAATTCCACTTTTAACCGATTATACTTAAAATGATATATTAATTACGTCGTAACCGCTGCTTTATTGTAAAAATAAAACAATAGAAAAACTATTCAATTTAATTCGAACCATGTAATCGGGATTTTTTTCCGCCGTAATCTTTCCTAAGCTGTACACGAGAAAAATACAACCACTTACTTCTACTAAAATGCACTTAAAGAGAAATCGTGGTAGATTTTTCATTTTGTTTATAATATTCGAATTATTCATGCTTTCATAGCACAACCATTGAAGTAATTCCATGTATTCCTTTTATCATGATACAACACATTCGCATAAAAAAAATTCGATAGATTTTTTCCCCCGTATAGTAATATGGAATACGTTTCATTGTACGTTACTTTTCCTTTCTCAATTCTCCTTATCGAAATCATACTTCGATATTTTTCTTTCGATACAAATGCTTACTGGTATTCTTGATGTGAATTACAGTGATTATTCACATAAAACATAATTACCGAAATGGAATTATGTAAATGGCATATTCACATTTACTTATATACGGTAGTTCAATTTTTTACAATTCGAATAGGATATTTTACGCAGTTTCTGTTGTAACGTAGGTATAATAAAAAAAGTTTTGTAAACAAAAAACATCTTGGGCTTATTTTATTACACGGCTCAAATTGTACATTAAAATAAAAAAAATTGGAGAGCTGAATTCTAAGGGAGAAAAATTTTGTTCGATCATGCAACGAAGTTTATATGGTCGAACATTAGTTTAAAATTTCATGTTTGTATCATAAGGTTTAGGTATAATTAGGTAAGTAAAGCATACATTTATTAAGAGAGACGTAGACTTTCTTTCCTTAATTTTAACTTTATTTTTTATAAGGTCGTTACCCTGTGTGGTATTTACTATGTACTTGTACATATCTATATATATATAATTCGTGTACTTGAGAAAAAGTTTCTTAAAATTTTTCAAGAGCTCTGGTACATAAAATTATCAAAATTATTTGGCTAGGAGGTTAAATAGTACTTTTTCTCTCGAATTTGTTAATTATTTTTCAGAAACTTTTATCGAGTAAGTAGGTATATAGTACACTGGCATCGAGGTCATCGTCCTGAAATAGTTTTTAATTTACTCATACAAACTACACAGTCTCACTCTTCAACATAACAAGTTGTAAATTATATTTTCATTCGGTCATTCCCATTAGATAAATTTTCTCTACCCGAAAAAATGTTAAATAGAGTCTCACAAACTTGGCTTGTCTCTGGGTCTGAAATTTTTTCAAAATCCCGACTAATAAAAACGACATCCGAATGTGAAAATAAATAAATAGCAGATGAAAAACAATGAAAATCTTACCTAGAATTCTTCTTGTCCAATTTATAGATTTTCTGAAAAAAGAAAAAAAGGATCGCTAATTTTGAAAGTAAAAACAAGTGATTTTACTAAACTTGATGGCAATTAAAGTACCTAGAATTTATTTTTGAAAATGGCATACGATGAATTTTTCTGCACAAATTAATAAACCCATTTTGAGATGGACCAGTTTGTTCCAAAAAAACTTGGTCTAATTTTGTAACAGATTTATATATGGCTGAATTCCTGTGTAAATTTGAATTTTACCAAGAAAAGCGGCACAAGTAAATCAGTTATAAGGCAAACCAGCCCTTTCGAAGAATTTCACCTCATTTTTAGCCTGATTTTCTATGTCATATTGTCAAAAAAAAAAAGAGGCTATAATGGGGTTTATCGACCTATGGCGAATGAATAGGAGGGAGGGGGATCAAAAAATCCGTTTAAGAGTTCTAGAAGTCTATTACGACCATTTTTGGCCATGTAAGGTATTCATTTTTATTTCTTACATTTTCCTTTTACCGAAACTAAAAAAGTATTCGTTCACCTCAATACCGATCAAAATCCATCAAATTTGAAGAATAAGCTTCGATTAGCAGACCATTTGATATTCTGCAGTGGAGATGACTGCGGGTCAAAATTCAATTGAGTCCAAATTTGAATGATGAGTTGCTGAGGGGCCAAGATCGCAAAAATTGTTCTTTTTTAAACTATTCGATTGACAATTCAAAATTGTATAACATATCCAAAATCCAGCTTCCTAGATTAATTAGGAGAGAAGATATGAGGATTTTCTCTTTTTTGACCTTGAAAAAAGGCTAATCCTTCTCTGTCTCTTCTCCAAATTGAGCTAGCAGGTTGAAATTTGGTATGCATACTTGGTAGAAACCATAGATGTGCTTTTTGGAAGTTTCGACTTTTCAGCCTCATTGCATACCCTCAGAGCCCCAAAAATGTAGTTTTTCGGTTGGTTTTTCTTATATTTTAGGTTTGTTCCTCGTATAACTCCCTCTCTCCCCCTTAAAAATTGGGCTAGTAAGTTGAAATTCGGTACGTAGATTTAATATAGGACCTGGATGTGCCTTTTGGTGGTATCGACTTATTAGCCTCACTGAACCCTCCCTCCTCTCTTCACCATGGATTAGGATAGAAGCAATGCAATGCAATGCTGTTTTTGAAGCAAGGGAAATTTTACCTATGATTTATCATAAAACCGACTGGTTTGGTTCATTTTTCATGAGTGGATTCAATTTCATTGCCATAGAAAATAGGTGTACAGGAATTGAATTAAAAAAATCAACTCACTTTTCTGTAATGAAACCAGTTTATCTGAAAACTGATTAATTTTGCGCGATTTTTGAGGCCGGTTTCGCTTTCATTAACTTGAAAAATGGTAACATACGAATTTACAGAAAACTCTGGCTAAATACTTTGAAAAAAATCGAATTGTACGCGTTGAAATTCTTTCAATATGAATCGATTCATCGAAAAAACTGGTTTCTGTTGCACGACTTTTTTTAATCATATTTTATGTACCTGATGAACGAACTGTATACCAATTTTCTACAAAACTAGGTCATTTTTTACATCATAAAACAGGTTTTATTCATCAGGAAACCAGTTCATGCGCGTCATAATAGCCGGATTCCTATTCTCAGTACGCCAAAACACTAGTTCTACACGAATTTTCAAGAAAAATATAGGTATATCATTTTCATAACTTTTCTGAATAATTTTTTGCATTTGAAAAAACAACGAGTAGAAGGTGGGTGGTCTCGAAAAATTTAGATTTTTCGTTGGAAAAAATTCTCAACAAAGATTTTTCTCATAAATACGTAGAGAAAGGGTTTCTGAACAGCATAAAAAAAGGCCCTATCGATAAGAGGTGTGCGTAATTTCGGGAGGAGGGGGGGGGGTCAATTCTTTCCAGAATTTCGGTTTTCCGATCACTCCAGCGAGATTTGAGATTCGTGTAGAATGTTCAAAACCCTCCTAACTTCCCACCTATGATTCATATGAAAAAATGTCAAGTACAAAATTTTTAGGAAATTTAAAGTACACGAAAAAAGTACTGAACTATTTTTTTCGTTAAATTAAAAACAAATGAGGTATAACGGAAACCGTAGAATTTTGGAAGAGGTTGACCACCTTGTGGACTATACGCATCTCTTATCGATGAGGACCTTTAGTATATTGTTCACAGAGCTGTTTCCGACATATTCATGAGAAAAATTGGGTTTCGAATTTTTTCTAACAATGTAACTTTTAGTCTAGATATACTGCACCACAATCGATGAATTACTTGAAAATTTTTAAAGATTGCATGTACTGAGTGGAATTTTTTTTGAAATTTTTTAAAAAGTATAACTTCAAAAGCACTAATAAAATGATGATGAGAAGGAGGTTAGCAGTTGAACTCTAGATCGATCTTTCTAAACACGTTCTCTCTCGGTAATTTGCAACTTTTTGAGACATTTTGTTCATTCATTAATCGTCAGTATAAGTAAGTACCTACGTCTTAATTCGAAGTTCGACATTTTCCTCGAAAGGATAAGTTAAAACAATTGCCTAAATTCTTCGTACATACTCTACTCGCTATTTGCCTAACTCATAGCAACAAGAAGAGTTGATCGAAGAGAACACCAGCTAAAAAAAATACGGTTTTAGCACAACGCGAAGTTTTCTTTATTAATGAACCCGTCGAGTTTTAATCCATTATTAAATTCCATCTATGAGGCTTACTTAATACAAAGCCTGAGAACTTTATAGGCTGGTAACTTCTGGCTTTACTCGATGCTGCAGGGTAGTTTACTACATGGATGCTTTGTTTTTTCATATTTTATCTCTATAAACACTAGCTTGGCCTGAACAAAAAAGACTGCACAGCGTTCCTATAATTAGATATTTCACGAAAAAAAAAAAAACCATTACGCAAATAACTCGGCTTTCAGTGCAAATTGTGCTACGCTGACTGGAGTATTATTCGGCCAACGGGTTTCAGGAAATTACTGGTAACAACCCGGCGAAGTTTTATACGTAATTCACCAGAAGAATATGAGTGGTTGATCTAATTGAAAAAATGAACTTCTAGAAAAGTTCAAAGTTTTTCCAAAAAAAAAAAAAAAAAAAAAAAAAAAAAACAGCACCAAAAGACGAGACTACACAATCGATAATTTATTGTTTTAAAGTTTCATAATGATTATGTAATAAGTGCGGCCATCTTACCGTGGGAAAAGGAAAAAGAAAGCGAGATAATTGCGTTAAAAAACACTAAAAGTCGAAGTGACTTTTCTCACCTTCAACGTTAGTTTACAAGTCATTAAAAAAGTTACCCGAGCCATAATAGGTAAATGTACTCAGCTAACAAGTTGATAGTATACACAGCGAGTGAGTATACAAAAAGTCAAAATTTGGTGAAGTGAAGCTTGAACCATCGCAGGTAACGCAAAACGTTACGTACTTTACAACTAGATAGATTTTTTTTTCTTTGTGTGAAAGTCCGAGTTAAATGAGCTGGTTTCAGGTGATTTCCATTCGAAGGCGAGTAAATACGCGACACGTTGTAGGTAGGTAAGGTACCAGGTACAGTGTATTTTTTAACGTATACGAATATATCGGACACGAATGTGCAAAATTAACCGACTGAAAAGTCACTTTTTCTCTCACAACAAAAGAATCTGTCCTTTATACTTACGAGGTGGCGAAAAGTAAACGAAAATAACCAAGAAAAATCACTCCGCTGTTTCTAATACGATGATAAATGCGAAAAGGGAATATATACCTGGGGTGTTTTTTTTCCTCTTTCTATGTGTGTTCCGGTTCGCAATACTTTTTCTTCGTCGAATCATTCTCTTTTTAAAAAGGTGAGCACATCGTTCACAATTTTAAGTATTCAAAGCTCGTAATAGCTTTCACGTTTGTTATAGGTAGCATAGTCTTAAGTCAATGTTGTTAATACACGAAGCGAAAGTTAGCAGCATGTTTCGTGAAAATTTAGGATTCTCTCCTTGTAAATTAGGTATTAAGTTAATCCTTTGAAGTAAAAGGCTAAGTCAAGGAAGTTTAAACGTATTTGAAAATGTAATATATTCCAAACACGATTTGTGTAACGTTACCGGCAAATAAACTTAAAATTATCGTCCTGCTGTAATATAATGGTCGCCCGTTTAAGATGCGCTTTCAACTTCATAATTTTTATACTTTTCGATAGGTAGGTGGTGGGTACGTAGTACGTACGCGGTAACAAACTCCAATACGGTCCTTAAACAATGGACGTTCGCTATAATTTCAAGTCTCGCAGAGTTGATTGAATTGACAAACATCATTTGGTGAAAACTTTTCAAAAAGTCAAGCGTCCAGTTTCAAGTCCAACTACAGGCGAAGAATCAATCTCTGACAAGAATAACGTTCCGAGTTTTTAACGAATCGTCGTCATTTCAAGTTATTTCCGTTACTAACACATTCGCATTTGAACCAAATTTGTAATAAGGCAAGAAATCAAGAAAATTTTTCACGATCCTAAAGATTTTTTCAAAGATGAGGAATAATTAATAAAACTTTTTGGATATGTCTCAGCTTCTGATTCAAATTCAAAGTGGAAGTATGTCCAAGCTTTTACCATTTCTTCTCGTTCTTCTCGAGTATTCATGAATTTCTCTGCTTTTACAATATTGAAAAAGTAGGTACCAACTGCATTGCCAGAGTATATGGTAGTACATGCAAAATTACTCTGAAAATGATCTCTTGAACAAGTTCCGCAGACATCCAGATCTAATTAAAGTAACATAATACCTTTGGCGATTTTGCAACAAGCTCAAGAGACATCTAAATTAATTGAGAAGACATGCCTAGAACTGCAATGTCGAGAGCACTATAAACCACCTCTAAAGAGATTAAAAACTGTCTCTGGAACCTACTCTAGATGAATCTAGAACTAACCTTATTAACATTTTGAAATGGCTGTGGGCACCCAGCATCGTGAACTATTTCTACATCCATGTAAAACTAGCTCTAGAGACTTTTGGAACTAGATTTCAAAACTAGTTCTAGAAAGCTAACTAGCTTTAAATATACTTGAATAGATAATCTTTGAAAACAACTACTGGCACTTGCAACACTCAGAACCAATTCCAGAAACATTCAACATCAGATCAAAAACCAGTTCTGAAAGCACTTACAACCAGTGGTTCAAGAATGCATCTTTTTTCATTCTTAAAGAACACGTTCTCATTTTTAAGATTTCCAACTTCGTTCTTCTTAAGAGTATTTATTTCATTCTATGAGTGTTCATGTTCGTTCTCAGTTCTTCGTCTTTTCCTCTGCATTCTCATTCCTGTTCTCGTTCTCGTTCCCAATTCACTTCTCAGTAGGTATGTTAAGGATCAACAAAAAATGTAGTTTACTTCAATAAAAATATTATTCACGTGAGCTTCTGTAATCAGCACGAAGAAATTCATTTCACAACACAATCATATCATAAAAAAGCTAAATTAGTTCTCAAAAATATTCCAGATAACTTCAAAGTGCTCACAGAAAATTCATTTGAACATATTCTTTGTTTTTGTTCTGTTCTTGCAACACTGCTTACAACTACTGCAACTTACTGAATTGGCAGCTAGAACTAGCCCTACAGGTATCTAGCAAGAATTCCAGAGTTACTCTGAAGTCTCAGTCAAAGTGACTCCATAATCATTCCAATTCTGGCTTGACGTTCGAGTCAAATTTCAAGTCATAATCAACAAATTTTTGTCTTACCTAGCCTAAAGTCAGGGTGGATTCGGAAGAAAGCATTGAAAATTGGCCCTAAGTCAAATCAGAATCAAGAGTTGAATAATAAAAATAACTCCAAGCCTGAGTTGTGAAATTTTAAGGTGATAAAAGCTGAATTTAAGTGGATTAGGAGTTGGGGTATTGAAACTTGCAGTCAGTAAAACATTATGATTCCGGAGTCCGATGAAGTCAAACATCAAACTTTGAAGATTCTTCTGGAGTCCTGTCAGTACTTTAGTCAAAAGTCAGTATCTTCATTAGATGTTGGAGTCAAGCGATACAAATTAGAATAAAATTTCATCATATCTTCGAAATGTGGTCAGAACCAAGGTAAATGTTTTGGCTTACTATTTAAATATGGAACTATAGTTTTACTGGCATTTAAAACCAGCTTCAAAGCTTTGCAGAACTACCTAGTTTTAGTGTCAGTTAGAACTAATTTTAGTGATATCTCTGGAACTAATCTCTGTGGTATCTCAAACTAGCTTGAGCGTCAGTTAGAATTAACTCTAGCTAGTTCAATCTGGAACTAAGAACTAGCGCTAGCTCTATCTAGAACCAGCACTAGTTCTGTCCAGAATGAACTCTAATATCATTTAGAATCAGCTTTTGTTCCATCTAAGGGCGAGTTCTAGTCCCATCTCAGAATAGCTGTAGTTACATCTAAAACTAGTCTGGGTGACAGAAATGAGAACTTCAGGTAAATAGTACCTATAGTTTTAGTTGTATCAAGAAGTAACTTGGAACAAAGATGTCGGGCGCATGATGTAAAAAATTTGATTACAATGTAGAAAATTGTTAGGAAAACATGAAAAAAGATGTAAACTCGGACAAAATAATTGGGGAAGGTTTTTTCAACTCATTGTACTCGTAAAGGTGTGCTATTGAATATATCGAAAATCCTCAAAAATCCTGCTATTCTATCTCCCCTTTTTAAATACTTTTTGTGGAGCTCTGGCCCCTCGAAGTGACTTTGTTGTAAAATTGCAAATGAGGTATCAAAAAACATTAAAATTTAATGCGGATTACAAATATTCCACTTAAAATGTCGACATATCTTTTAGATTCGTAATTTTTTGGACTCATCAGTTACAACAGCGATAGTTAGACAGCATGCTGTCTATCATCAGAATCAAAAGGCTTTTAACTAGTCTGAACGTCTACTCGGGGCCCATTACTAAACTCAGAGTTATAAAAACCTGGCCAACGATGCAGTAAGTTACCTGTAGATAGCGTAGAAAATAACGGGAAGCTGTACACGAATGCTCAATAAAAATTCCAAGAATCTATCCTGATACTGTATGCATAGAAAACACATCCGTGTTGGCCTTACGCACTTGGGCGTATCGAAACACGGCAGCATGGTCAATTTCAGACAACTCCAGACCAATGTAATTTAAAAGTCTAAAAAAAATGTTTTTTCTAAAAAGTGTCACCAGTCAAGGAAAGTGAATGGATTAACAGCTGAGATTTTCAAACTATCTAGTTTAAGTAGGTTCCCAACGCCTGACAAGTCACTGGTAAAAATTTTGGCATTCTACTTCTCTACTGATCTTTGCTATAGACCGTGACTTATATTATTCATCTACCATGTTCAACTAAATTATTTTATATGAAGGGCCAGTGATGAAGTAGGAGGTTGAGAATTTTCATCAGTGCATTATCAGACCTTGGAGGCCAACTTACCCTCGATAGTTTGAAAATCCGAGCTGGTAGTTGATTCATCATTCTCAAAAAGGCATGCTTTTGTAAAATAACAGTTTTTTAAACTTTGACTATCAAAAATTCAATTTTTGAAAAAAGTGTCGCTATGTTCAGTAAAATATTTTAATCAGCGTTAAATTTTGTAATATCGCCCGTTTTACTTCACACTGAGATAAGGATCCCCTCTACTATATTTTTAAAAGAGATAAAATGATGTAGGTACAGGTAAACTAGGATCCAACAATTACTCGAGGTATTCCGACTTCGTATTCTTACTTTGTACTTATTACCTGTTATATATTCTTACCCTATA
>FIZR01032018.1:0-14037 GCA_900060175.1 Ferrisia virgata | reverse complement strand
GTATGTTAAATTACGACGACATAATTAAAGATTTTGCCCAAAAAAAGGCCCGTAAGGCCGCTATGTAATTTTTTTTTGTATTGTTATTTTATATTTTTAAAATAAAATAAAGATTTTTTCGTTTCATTTTTTGTCAAAATTTGAAAAAATAAAGGGGGTTGATTTTTTGTTAAAATTCGAAGAAATGAAGGGGCCCAAGCATGAATGCTGCCCAGGGCCTCTCCCAACCTATCGCCGGCCCTGCTGAAAACAGTGGACAAATTTTTATAGCCTGGAATGACACTAGTAGACTTATTTTATAAAGGATTGATTTTATGATTTTTAGTTAGAATGTTGAGAAAAATTAGAGATATGACATCAGTGGACTTATTTCATGAAGGATTGATTTTATGATTTTATGTCAACATGTTGAGGAAAATTAGAGATATTATTAGTGGACTGTCAACAGTGTGCCGTCATCATTGAACTAACATCAGTGGACAGATTTTTACGGCGTGGAGTGACATCATTGGACTTATTTTATGAAAGATTGATTTCATCATTCTAAGTTAAAATGTTGAGGAAAATTAGAGACGTTATTAGTGGACCGCCAACAGTGTGACAGATTTTTATCGCCTAGAATGTCATCAGTGGACTTATTTTATGAAGGATTGATTTTATGATTTCAAGGTGAAATATTGAGGATAATTAAAGATGTTTGAAGTTGACTCGTCGACTGTAGAACTTGACCTTAAATCGATTTTACTACTTGGATTGATTTTTAAAATTTCAAATCGAACTGTTGAAAAAGATCAGTTGACTCTTACTCGGGTTTATTAAAGGTCTCCTTAACTCTAAATTGACTGATTTTGAGTTAAATTGTCAAGATAAAGCAGTTGACCTTGAACGCGGTTGATTACACAAATTACATTTAAAATATCAAAACTTACATTATTTCGATGTTTACTCTTTGAGTGCAAAAAGGTCCAAGTATTTATTTTTTTCCCAGCATTAAATTCATTTACAGCGCATGATACCGACCAAAATCGCTCCAATTCGGTCAATCAGCTCAGTCTGGCGGAGGTTTAGATATGTATGAGTTGGAATGACCCTGAGTCAAAATTAGGTTTCGCCCTATTTTGAGGGAGGGGGTGCTGAGAGGCCAAGAATGCAACAATTGCCCTTTTTTGAGCCGATTGATAGAAAACCAAAAATAGTATTACATATCCAAAAATCAACTGCCCAAGTAAATTAGGGGGGGAGATGGGAAGAAGAGTCGGGCCTCTTTGACCCTGAAAAAGAGCTTTTCCTTCCTTATCTTCCCAGCACATTGAGCAAGGAAGTTGTAATTATGTATGTACATTCAGTTGGGGCCCTAGACATGCTTTTTGGGTGTTCCAACTTTTCAGCCCCATCTCACCCCCTCACAGCCCCAAAAATGTGGTTTTTTTCATTTTTCTCATATTTTAGATTTAATCCCCACATAACTCCCCTTAATATCGAGCTAGGAACTTGAAATTAGATATGTATATTCAGTAGAGATCCTGGATGTGCCTTTTGGCTGTTTCGATTTTTTAGCACCATTGAGCCCTTCTTGCTTAGGAATAAATTCTCATGATTGTAATATGTCACGTATTTTAGTTGCATAATGACATTTTAAATAATTTTTTTTTCGATTTTAAATTGTAAAAATGACATTTCAAATTTAAAATATATTTTTAATTTTTTGCGACATGAAAATGTAAAATTACTTGAATCTGAATTTTTATCTGAGGTCGTTTTTAAAAATTTTCAGCTTTTTAACCAAAACCGTTAGACTCTAAATTATTCTAGAAATTGAACTGCATTTGTTATTGTTCCTCAATTAAGTACTGTGGAATAACAAAATTTAATGTATACCTGAAGCAATGTTTCCCAATTATCAGATATCAACATCAGTAGTATCGATATTCTTTTCTTTCGATATATTTCGATATTTTTGATACCAATATCGATATTTTGATCTGATGTTGCCATCCCTAATTGTAGGGCATTCAATTTCCTCTCTGCCACAAGCGGTTGATTCATCTGTCAGAAGCTTCTTTCCTACAATTTGTTTGATTAAAGTTCAAACTTTGAAAAACTTTGAAGTTTCACAATACAATTCGCCCATTACTCGATAAAGGAAGGAAATTTTAATCTTTGCAATTTTATTTTCAAGCATTTCATTCCTAGGATGCTTGGTTTTTCTGAAAAACTGATTTTTAATAAAAAAAAAAGCGTAAAAAGCTTATTAAATTCAAAAAAATTGTCAAAAATTTCGGCAAAAGTATTTCATGACTTGGTTTTACATAAACAGTGATATTTGCGTCATATTGACAAATATGAAGGTGTTCAAAACAGTGGAGAGGGGACCATCAAGTAGTTGAAACGACCTAGTACACTAACCATATTATTGACAAAGGCTTGAATTTTGTGTTGGGAGGTTTTAAATTACTTACCCTGTTTTACTTAATAAATTTTTCTACTTCAGAGTTCTACCAAAAATACAAAAACTGTATTCGCACAATTTAATTGAGCCAACTGCAACTTGCTAATACGTACGAATACGAAATTTTTTCCATCTAAAATAATATAAAATTCAACGAATCTTCCACAAACAAGAAGAGTGGTACTGAAAACCATCTCTATCCGAATATTTGATTATCTACGATCATCAACCTTGGCACGAAATCTACAACTGCCAAATACCAAGTCACCAAGTGAAAATCATTTTAGGGGTAGGGTGCAGCAGTTAGTATGATAATTGGCACTCGATAAACTATACATGGGTATAGCCAAACATAATTCCACTTTTCCACCATCATCATGTTTATGTAGCATTTTATACGAATTTCTTCGAAAATAAAGAAATGATTTATTATTAGGTACTAGGCAACTTAACGGATGCATTCCTTTACGTCTGATCATTTTCGTTTAACGATCCGCCGCGATACGATGGATCTTTCACTCGATAAATATACCACCGTAAGAAGGATTTATTCAAACATGGAGAAAAGTATTCGAACGATGATGCGTACGTACCAGCTACCTACCTACTTTTGCAAATATTCAAACATTGTAGGTATAGGTACGTAGTCTATTATAGCGGCACCATCTTTTATACACCTTTCTAGCTGCTCTGGTAATTCAAAGAATTTGAAAACTTTTCGGCATACGCGGAACTGTCCGAGCATGGCGAAGCGTGCGCCATTAACAGCATCGTAAAAAATAAGATTCAAAAACTGGTAGATGGGTATTAAAATAGAAAGAATGGAAGAAAGAAAATTGTTAACGGAATAAAATGAAAATACTTATTCGCTAATGCTACCGAAACGTTAATTCTTCGTATAGCAAATCGACGTGATTTCTTTCCTTTTTTTTTTTTTTTTTTTTTTTTTTATGGAAGCCATTACCAACATTAATCTGATTAAACGCGTCAATGTTGCGGACAGGCGAAAATTTTTTTCTTTTTTTATGCAATTAAATGGACAACGTTTTATATACGAGTTTTTTTTTTTCAGCGTTAATAGTTTACCTGGGTAATTATATAGCTACACATTGCTCGGATACTTATAGAACTTTGTGATTTAGACGATGTACGAGTAGCTTTAGAATTAAACGAAATGTTGGAGTTGATTGCAGTTCATGGCGTCATCATTATGATATTTCATGGAATTAAAGTTATTATTTTTTTTTACACATATTACGATTATTTTTGTATTTTTTTGTTTCTAAAAAAAATTCTTCTTAATATCATCTTAATTTGTTTCATACTCCAAATTGATAATTTTTATTTTCATAAATTTTCAATCGACCAAAGGGTATTAATAGGTGGTTTGAAATATATTTTCGACAATTTTTTTTGGGAGGGGGGGGGGAGAGCTGAAACGCGTACTTGAAAATTTCAAATCGAGTTTACTACATGAAGTTTCAGGGAGGTAATTCTGAAAAAATCCCATTTTTACATTTCAGTCGCAACGAAAGGAATAATATCTTTTTGGACTTGTGAAAATAGGGAAACATCTTGAGAAAATCAAAAAACAATTTTTTCACCACATTTTCGCTCATAAAATTGTCGATTTTGGTAGAATAACTTTATATCCTGCAATACCTATTTACGCAACATTTGTCAGATTTTAATTTCATTTCGTTTCCATTTCGTAATTTTTGAAGTTTTAATTGGGGCAAGTGAAGACTTAAAGCTAAGAATTAGAGATGTTACTTTATTTATTTACGAAATTTTTCTAGAAAAAAAAAGCATCGCTTCGCAATCCTTGTTTCCTAATCAACGTTGCCAGTAGAAAGTCGAAATCCTCCAAAAGGCACATCAAGGGTCCCTACAGACAAGATATACCCACTTCAAACTTCTTAGCCTAATTTGGAGGGGAGTTGTGCGAGAAACAAACTAAAAATTAGAAAAATCTACCAAAAAACTACATACTTGGAGCTGTGCGGAGGTGCAATAAGGATGAATAGTCCAGACCGCCCAAAAGGCACATTTAGTGCCTCTACTAAATATACATACCTAATTTCAACATCCTAGCTCAATTTGGAGGGGAGTTATGTGAGGAACTAACTCAAAAAATAAGAAAAAACAACCAAAAAACTATTTTATTGGGGCTGTCAGAGGGTGCAATGGAGCTACAAAGTCGGAACGCTCAAAAGGCACATCCAAGGCCCCAGTACGCAGCAAACTTCAACTTCCTAGCTCAATTTGGTGAGGAACAGACCCTTTTCAGGGTCAAAAAGGGAAAACCCCTCTGTATCTCCCCTCCTAATTGACTTGGTAAGTTGATTTTTGGACGTAGTATACAACTTTTGCTTCGCCATCAATTGGCTCAAAAAGGGTCAATTTTTACGCTTTTGACCCCTCAGCACTCTATCCCCCAAAATGAGGAAAAACTGAATTTTGACCCAAGGTCATCCACCCCAACACAGAAGTATCGAATCTGTCGCTAAACTGAGCCGATTGACCGAATTGGAGCGATTTTGGTACGTTTCGAGCACAGTAAAAGATTTTAATCTGCGAGGAAAAAAATAAACATCTGACATGGCTGAAAATTGGCCAAAAATTACGAAAAACTATTAAAAAATAAGTGGAAATTGATCGAAAATACGAAAAATATGGTCAAGTCATCAAAATTGTGGTGAAATATCACCTGAAATTAGGTAAAAAAATGACAAAAAATACAAAAAAATGCAGAGAAATAAAAACCGTTGAAAAATAAGCGAAAATTGATTAAAAATCGTTAAAATTCATTGAAAATTGGGTAAACTTGAGAGAAAAATTGGCCTAAAGGGCGGGACATTGATGAAAAATAACAACAAAAATGCAGAAAAGTAGGAGAAAATGTACCAAAATTATGAAAAAATTGTTAAAAATAATCAATAATTGCGTAAAAAAAGAATAAGAATGATTAAAAAATTACGAAATTATGTTGAAAAATAGGTAAAAATTGAACAGAAATATGAAAAGAATCATTAAAAATCATAGAAATTTAAGTAAAAAATAATCGTAAATGAGTGAAAGTAGACGAAAAATTGTTAAAATCATTGAAAATTTGGTAAAAATATGATAAAAATTGATGAAATATTTGCAAAACTGATCAAATGTCACAAAAAAAATTTTGAAAAATCGTAAAAATTGACTCAAAATCGTTAAAAATCAATGAAAATTAGGTAAAAATATGATAAAAACAGGTAAAACAGAGCAAGAAATAAACGAAAATCACAAAAAAATATTACAAATCTTCGTAAATTGGTAAAAATAAAACAATTAACCGAAAATTATGAAAAATTACAAGAGTAGATACGTGAAAATTGACCAGAAATCTGAAAAATATCATTAAGTCATTAAAAAATGTATAAAAATTGATAAACAGTGTAAAAAATTTACCAAAAATCACGAAAAACTGTGGAAAATTGGTCAAAAATTGACTGAAAATCATAGAAAATTAGAAAAAAAAATCGAATACAAATGTGCAAAATAAGCAAAAAATTGATCAAAAATCACGAAAACATGTTAAAAAGTAGTTAAAAATTATTCAAAAGTCATTGAGCATGGGGTAGGAATTTGAGAAAAATACGTCAAAAATACAGAATATTGATCAGAAATTACGAAAAACTGTTGAAGTATGAGGAAAATTGAGCTAAAATAGTTTAAAATCTTTGAAAATGGATAAAAAATGTATAAAATTCTCTAAAAACCACGAAAAACTGTTGAAAAGTATGGAGAAAATTGACCTAAAATATGAAAAAAATGGTTCAAAAATTATCGAACTGAGGTTAGAGCAAAAATATAAAAAAAATTGTTAAAAATCGTCGCAATTTCGTTAGAAATTCTGCAAAAATAGGACAAAAAATTTACATCGAACTTCGACATTCAGTAAAAAATATCGATACCTAGGAATATCGAAAGGATAAATTTCGATGCGATATTTGTTCGATATTTTGGGAAAATATCGATATCACGATATATCGTATCGGTATCGCCATATCTTATTGAGATCCACGAAGCCGATAATAAAGGCACGATAAAAACCTGACCTATTCCCAATTATCAAAGCCAATTTACCCAACTACAAAACCATCTGAATGTAAGAGAAAAATTTTCAAATATTGTTGATTAAGAAATACAATGTGCTTTTTCGAAAGTCTAAAACAAGGATATCCTTCAAATCTGGTACGTGATATTTACAGCATCACACATCCAAGTAACCGGAGAACGATTATTCAGCGGCTTGAAATTAATTATGAAAAATTTAAAATTTCACGTATTCGAAAGCACTTTCATTGTTCCTCGAATTCAACATCAATAACACCCACCCACCCAACCACCTACCTACCGTTATGACAAAACTTCTCGAACACGGTGTACTTTTGAAATCCATTTTCATTCCCTAGCTTTTCAAATGGGTGGCTTTATTGGAAATGTCGATTTCAAAGAGTTCGCTTACGTAGTAGGGGAAAAGAAGTTAATTCGGATATTATAATTTTTTTTTTTTTTTTCATAATAAACTACACTGTATTTTTTTTTCTTGTTCGTATTATTTTGGCAAATAAATCATCTCCGTTTCCGAATTGTATTTTACATCGAGTGAAATATTGCTTTTGATTTTATACACATATATACATACACTATTAGGGAATCGAAAATGGTAAATTTGTTTTCCCGTGTTATTTGTCGATTAAAAAGGAGTACACACACACAAAACAAAAAAAAAACACAACACAACAGAGTTGTTCCCTTCTTTTACAACTCGTGCAGCGCGCAGCGTGTTTATAAAAGGTACCTACGATGAAAAATGAAATTACGAATTATAATTTGGAAATCATTTTCCTCGTATAGTTTTTGGCAGCGACGAAAATTAGATTTCATAATTGTTTCGTTGAAACGACAATTTTAATCGAATAATGTATTTTTTATTATTGTTTCTGTAGCTGATAAAAGCTTCCTGCAGACCTACTACGTGCATGTATCAATCAAAATTCTATCCGTCTGTAGATGTTTTTTTCGTTACGGATTTTCGTTAATTGTTATCATTACAAAAAAAACACAAACACAACACGATAATGTATGGGAAACCACACCATCTATCGTTGGATTTACAACTCAACATCTTAATCAATACAGACGAGAACACGTTGAAGACCCTATGGGGTATATTTCACACGAAATTTTTTCGAACATCGCAATTTCACACCGATCTCGTTTTGATTGACAGCATTCATCTACATTACCAATTAACAGTGTAGAATTATCCCCCCTTGTGGTGGTTTTTTTTTCCATCTATTATCTCTTCTACTTTAAACTATTGAACATCCATACACCCATAGCCATCTATATCTGGCATAATACCTATAACGACACGACGACGATGTGGTCAATTAATATATGCAGGTTTTCAAAGTTATTAAATAGGGCATTAATGCAGTACTCGGGTGGTCCATCACTGGCGTGTAAATTACGGAAAGCTCTCCTGACTGGTTCGTAACGCCTTCTCTGTGCCAAGCCATACCATACGTACCCATATGAAACAATTTACTCGTGTTTGACGACCCTTTCCCGCATGTTTAACCAGTGCAAACAGAATCATTAAAATCTAATTAGACGAAGAATGTGTTATTTATAAAAGGCGATTATTAATTTTACAAACTCGTTATTTTTCATTATGACCAGCTTTCCTATATCCACCTCGTCGTGTACATCAAGGTGCTCTATCTAGCTGTACCTTTACCCATATATGCTATGTTAGCTACATTATGCGTATATACATATATATACATATATATACACACACCAACGTGTACATAGGTACAGGTACGTATCATGTGTATACTTTGTAAATTGTAATTATTCCTCTCCTCCTCCCCCCACCAATGTACCCAGTACATCCACATGCATATGCGGCTATGTTATATACGAGGCGAAGACCATTATGATGGACGAGTGTTTTACGTACATCTAGCTCCACAGCTCAACATTTACGTACATAAATCTAATGAAAAAGTATCATCTACCGAAGAGTTAAACGTTAACAATGAACTCTCGGGTATTATTTTTAATTCTACGTTGCGTTTACTCGATACGATGAAACGATCGTGTACCAATAGTTTAATCGAAAAAGTTCTCAAACGACGCGTAGGTAGATATATTCTAAAGCAGGTTGCATCGCGTGAATTTCGACCATTTTAGTTTGTTTACTTCTACATTCGGATGGCTATTCAGTATGATTTTCCATGTCATGTTATTGTCAATGAAAACCAGATTATTGCGGTGTATCGATCAGCGGCGGAGGGGGAGAAGGATACCAACAAAATCCGTTTTAGGTCCCTAGAAGACCATTCAGACAATTCTCGCCTATGTCAGATGAATATTTTTTTCCCGGGCATTAAAGTCATTTATTCTGTGCTCCATACTAACCAAAATCGCTCCAATTTGATCTAGGGTCAAAATTCAGTTTTATCCCATTTTGGAAGGGGGGGGGGGTGCTGAGTGGTCAAAAACACAAAAAGTGTCCCTTTTTGAGTTAATCGATAGAAAATCCAAAGGTGTATAATTTACCCAAAAATCAGTATCATGGCTCAATAGGAGGGGGGGGGGTATGGGAGTTTTACCCGTTTTTGAGCTTGAGAAAGTGGTTACGAGGGTAAATATGAAAGGTTTTCTTCTTTCTAACTTTGAAAAGGTACTTTTCCTCCCCTGTCTTCCCACCAAACAGATCTAGGAAGCTGAAATTTGGTATGTACATTCAGTAAGGGCTTTACATGTGATTTAGGGGGGGCGGGTCCCTACTTTTCAGCTCTATTGCACCCCCTCACGGCCCCAGAAATGAGGTTTTTCGGTCAGGTTTTCTCATTTTTTGTATTTTGAGTTTGTTTCTCGCGTAACTCTCCTCCAAATAAAGCTAGGAAGCTGAAATTCGGTATGCACATTTAGTAGGGACCCTAGATGAGCCTTTCGGCGTTCCCAACTTTTCAGCCCCAAGTATGTGTTTTTTTGAGTTTATTCGTCGCATAACTCCCTTCTAAATTAGGCTAGGAACTTGAAATTAGGTGTGTACATTCAGTAAGAGCCCTAGGATTGCCCCTGAGAGGTTTTCACTTTTCAGTCTCATTCACCCCCTCACAGCCCCAAATATGTGGTTTTTTGGTTGGTTTTTCCTGTTTTTTGAGTTTGTTTCTATGTTAATTAGGAGGGGAGATATGAGGGGTTTCCTTCTTTTGACATTGAAAAAGGGCTGTTCCTCCCCTATCACCCCAACAAATTGAGCTAGGTAGTTGAAATTTGGTATGTGCATTTAGTTGAGGTGCTAGATGTGGCTTTTGAGGATTTCGACTTTTTAGCTCCATTGCACCCCTACACAGTCCCAAAAAAGTGGTTTATGATCGGTTTTTCTCATTCATGGAGTTTTTTCTCACATAACTCCCCTCCAAATTGAGCCAGGAACTTGAAATTAGGTGTGTATATTAAGTGGAGGTCTTGGATGTGCGTTTTGGAATTCTCAGCTTTTCAGCCCCATTTCGCTCCCTCACAGCCCCAAAAAGTGGTTATTTAGGTCGTTCTTTCCAAATACCCTCCAAATTGAGCTGTAGATTTAGTAGGAACCGTAGATGTGCCTTTATGGAGGGTTTCGACTGTTAAGCCCCATTTCAGCCCCTCACAGCTCCAAACGTGTGGTGGTTTTTTCTTATTTTTTGAGTCTGTTCCTTGCATAACTCGACTCCTAATTGAGATAGGAAGTTGAAATTATGGATTATAATATTGATTTTTATAAGTACTCGGCTCTCTAATTTTTTTTTTCGATTTTTCAACAATATTTTTTTGGAAAGTACACAAATATGCTAAAAATTGGCACATTTTAAATGGCAAAAAACGGTTTACATTCGAAAATCATCTAAAATGATCTCTACGGATAAAACTGGTCGCAAAATTTTTTCTCAATTCATTTCAAATTTTAAACTGTTTTAGAGCCGGATTGTGAAATTTTTATCATGTTCTTTTGATCCCACTTCACAAATATTGTGCCCTATTACGCCTCGATTTTTTAATAAAAGTCAAAAATGATCCACCCATCCACCATACCATGCAACCAATTTTACCTAAATCCTTTCATACGTTTTACCAATTTTTACTGAATTTTTCACTCATTTTTCGACATTTTTTGTTCGGTTTTCTGCATATATTACAAATTTTTATCAAATTTTTCACCTAATTTTTGATAATTGGCAACGTTTTTTTCTATATATTTGGCCATCTTCAGTGCGGTAGTCGTACTTTCTTTGTTGTTTCGTTTCGCTGTTTCTTGCTTTATTTATTCATTTGTTTTCTAACGAGTAACTCGAGTAAAAATGGTCCGATTTGTTTGAAATTTTCATCACAGGTTCTGATCATCAGTCCTCAAAGACTGATTAAATTTTGAGACCAAATGGTCCATTAGGGACCGAAATATTAATTTTCAATGTCCAAATTGGACCATTTCCTTCGCAACGAAATGAATTTTCATGGTATTTTTTTCTTTTCGATTTTAATGCTTTGATGACGTTCAATAGACATTCGACTCATAATCAGAATATCGATGAAATTTATTTTTTTTACACGTAAAGTTTATATTCATCGGATAAAATTTCTCTTTCCGTAGTTTATAAGGGTGTTCTCTAGGCATGTTGTAGTGGTCTTTAAAGAAGCATCAGACATTTATTCAAAATGTCAATTTTTTGTCTGTTTCTTTACGTAGGTATTTCTTTTCTAATGTAATAACTCAATCAAATAAAAATGGTCCGATTTTTTTCTTAATTTTCACCATAGCTTCGGATCACTTTTCCTCAGAGCTAATTAAATTTCTGGACCTAATGGTCCATTAGTAATCAAATGATTCACTGGGGACCGACATTATTTTTGAAATTTCTTTCATCGCAAGTTTTTGATCAAAAAATCAGCCATACTCATCTTACATCGTTAATTCTATCAAACTTTCACACCCTCAAGACATATTCATGTTGACATTTTAACACGGGAGTCTGAAAATCAAAAACGTCACACCGTAAAGGTCACGCTTTCACAGAATGGTCTCCAGCCCTAAGACATATCCACGCCAATGAGTTGCAAAAAATATAAACCAATTGCAACAATTTTCAAGAATGACAAATCTTCACCAAAAATTCATTAAAATCACCAAGAAATAAGATCAAATGTTCGAATAAATTCGCCAGCAAATATACGTTTGTAAGATATTGAAAAAAATCTCATGTAGGGTACACATCTCTTTTCCTTCACACCAGCTTATTCGATTATTTAAAGGGGGGGTGGACATCTCAATCTTTGACCATCCCCAGCAGTTTACTTTTCCTTTAGAAGAACATCAATTTTTAAGGCTGTCCGCTGAATCTACACAGCCTTTGCCAAAATAGCCTTTGCTCAGTAGTTAAAAAATTCTCATCAAATGCACAACTCTACCATTTATTCCTCTTTAAACCTCCACTCCTCCTATTTATTCTTCTAGCCGTCTAAATCTCATTGGTAATTAGATAAATAAATCATATCCGCTCATTAACACTGCCTACTAATCAAACGACCGTGGTATTTATGTTTTTAAAAGGCTATAATCGATGTATTTGGAGGTTCAAACGCATTACAACATTATACGAGCACCAATGAAAATTAATGAATCGGGTATAATTCTTTTTTAGCAAACTGGTTGGTAAAAAATATACGTCTAAATATACCCAAAGTAGATAGCCACACATGGAATAATATTCTATTAAAATAACACCACGAAAAAAACCTTACGTAATGCGAATAGTTTTCCCTGAAATAAAAAAAAAAAATTATCTCGGGTTCGTCTAATTAACCTGTAAATATTTACCTTTTAGCTTATAATAGGTAAATAAGTAGGTAAACAGCTGTATACGATTAATGTGCGTACATAAGTTCAGTATACCAAGTACATATTTCGTTAAAAAATCCACCAACACTTATCTTATCATTTTACAACGGGAAATTTTCGACTCTTAAATGGCGAGGCTTACTCTTTCTTCCTTCCTCGTATGGAAACTTTGCTAATTGGACGATTCACGTATACATACATCGGACTTAATTCGCGCTTCATTATTACAGGTGCAACATAACGTTATTTAAAAATTCACCACCTATGTACACGGTACCTCTGCCTACCAATCTATAGGTAAACCGGTTCGTACATGAGCAATTACTTGGCGTAGGAAAAAAAAAATATATACTCTATTAACCAACCAAACGTATCGACGCGAATGATTTCTTCATAATAGCTATATATTTTTGGTAAAAATTTTTCCTTTGCGAATGAAATATTTGTATTTTAATTTAAAAAAATTACTTAAAAGAACAGAAAAAAAAAACGCAACAACCAGACACGATAAGAGTCGCTTCTTAATTGTTTTTTTATGCTAACGAGTGTACGCTTTTCACTCGTAAATTTAATTATTTTAATACCAAAAATACGGGTGCCCGAAGGAGAGAATATAGGCCTAGTGCAGACAGTAAATGGCAAAAATTTACCAGCAGACGAAATCACGCGCATTCGTGTCAGTACGTCTCGAAACCATAAATACTAATAAAATATAAAATGTATGTAGACTCGACTAAACCCAGACGTTCGAACCATTCATCGCCAATGACACATTTTAACTAAAAAATTAACCGATAGAAAAAAAAAATCATTATAATAATAATCAAGATATTAAAACCAAATTAATTGACTTTGTAATTAAATACTGATTGGTTAAACATTTAACGTATACTATGTAAATGGTAAATACTTGGTCCTTGGACCGTCTTAAATTTTTTTTTTTTGCAATTTTATCCACGTTAATTAATTTTCAAATGAGTTTATCACTGCTGAAGGTGTTATGATCGAGGAAGATTATCACACACTGCAGCACCTTTGTGCTTACAATGTGATTTTACCAGCTGGCTATGTGCGTTGCAAAGTAATCAGCCCTACGCGCCGGATACAACCGGTTGAATTAGATAAAATTTTATCGAAAAAAACTCGAGACATATTTATAATACGTATTAGCAGTCTATAGGGCTGCAAATACAATAAATTTTCCCCGAAAAGAAAAATAATTTATGGCGTTTTAATTACGGGTAAGAGTTGCCGATTGACTGGTGAGTGTAAATTTTCAGCTGGATAAAAACAGCACTGTAAACATTTACATTGGAAGAAAATCAAAATAAATGAATCAGAGAAGGGGTGAAATGAATTTCTCTATAATCATTGCGATCATATGCAATTTGGATGGAATATCTTTAGTTTCAATAACTCCGTCCAGATATGGTCTGATACCTGGTATTACCAAAGGAAAAATATCATACAATACCACGTGCAAATTGGAGTAGTTCTCGCATGAAAGTTTCAGATTTTAAATATCATTCAAACCGACTCTCTGCCTTCTCTTTTAGCAATTCAAAACAAGTTTTCAGACAACCCATTAATTCAAAACGTCCATCAGGTAATCTTCAATATCCAGTCTTCTGACAAAAAAAATCAAATTTAT